>JAOTRJ010000038.1:23406440-23420458 GCA_028564905.1 Leptodoras praelongus | reverse complement strand
CAAGCATTTGTAATGTGCACAGCAGTCAGTATGTGTAAGGGCATGTGTGTGCATAGGTGCCAGTGTGCTCATGAATACTTGAAGGCCAAGGTGAGTTAAGAATGGCATGCAGTGGCATGCAGCAGCTGCTAGCATGTCTTATTGATGGACCCCGGATCAAGTATTAAAATGCATCTAGGGCAATCTTGCTTTTTTTTTTTCTGCAGCATGTTCATCGAAAATCGGAAGATAGCTTCTCCTGTCAGCTCAGCATTTCTGCCCTCACCACTTAGTATACAAGTGCATTTGGTGCGGTATATTTAGAAAAACATTTCACACCCTATTTCCCGCCCGCGGTTATGAGTGGTTGTATTTAGTTATTACTGTGTGTAGAATAAGCTGATGCACGCTGTGCCTGTATATTGAGCTGGAGTAAATGTGGTTCAGAGCAGTACAGATACAGATGTGCACACGCTCCCAGCTCTGTCACAGCCACAGCAACTGCTTTCAGCACGTCTTCCCAGACCTCTCACAGGAGTACCATTTAAGATGGCCTCCACTTCTGGTAAGGGTCTAATTAAGTACGTCTGCATGTGCACGGGAGAGAGAGCGGGATCTGCTGAAGATAATCCAAGGTTGTATATTGCGAGGTTGCAGTGCTAAATTGTTTAGTTTATCCCACCTGAGGACAAGAGAAAGTGGGTGTCTAATTTGGCCAGTAGGGTTTTCTACTGCCCAGCTATTTTATTTATTTCATTTTCCATCTGGTGGCCAGCCAGTGTTTGGCAGCAGTACTTCACAGTTGGGAAGGAGATTAATGCCAGCAGAAGAGGTCTTTATCTAGGAATATTAAATTAGAGGAGGCATTTTATTTTCTTTTTCTTGTATTCATAGCTGGGGCTCTAATGAGAGTTCTCAATGATTGTCCATGCATATTACACATCAGTGGCTCATTAGCCAGAATGAGCAGGGAAGGGCGTCCCCCGTGAATCAACTGCCTTTTTAATTTCCCTCATGGTCAATCATCTTCTCTAGCTCTCTCTCACACACACACACACACACACACACACACACACACACACGCATGCATTTTCCCTTCTATATTGCTCTTATGCACTTTATTGCATACATATACCTTAAACCTATGCGCCATATGATAAACTCATGACTACTCACTCCCACCCATTTTTCTTTCTTATGTCCACCTACTCCCTGGGTCATGTGAGGCCTGTCTCATAACTGAATTGGGGAGGGGGCAAGGTTGTGGCTCAAATCCCAGGTGGCACTTCTTTATATACCATTCTCTTCCCTGCCATTCTCCAAGGCCTTCACAGCAATATACAGCCAGCTGTGCAAATAATCGGCAAAGCTGTTAGCAATTATAGTCATCCCTGAATAAGAGCTTGTGATGGACATCTTAATAATGATTTGTCCTCTGGAAAGGGCAAGCTTTCGGAGCATTCCAGACTTCTAAATAAGCCTTTAGTATTGATATTTACTCTTGGCATGGCATTAATGACCTGCTAATAATTCCAAAAGGTTGTACCTCTATGGTTGTCATACATGGCCAATAATATCTAACCTTTTCACTTCAGGAGAAAATGTGCACACTCGAGCTTTCAGTGAGAATGGCCAGCTGCTAGAGTTGTGGTCTGTATACAGGGAGGGGGGGGGTGATACATGCCATGGCAGCAGCTAAATTATTCAGCCCTCTAGAGCATAGTAATAAATTGTGAAGTGTGTCTGTGTGTGTGGTGTTTTTTCTTTTTACTAGTGCCTGTACGCAGTATTATTTAAGCTTGCTTTAAACTGAACACTTCCCATGCTGAGAGGCTTTTACCTCCCGTTAGTTTGCCCCAAGCCCTTAAAATATTAATGGGAATATTGAAGGCTTGAATTCTTGCCAGCATGAGTCTGGTTGTTGTCCACTGCTACCATACCGAGACACACACACGCTCACTCACACACACTTTCAGCTGCTACTGCTATTAGAATTGCTTTAAGAGTTTTGATGTGTGACTCATAGTTGTGAATTAACCAAACCCAAATGTGAGAGGTGTGTGTGTGTGTGTGTGTGTGTGTGTGTGGCTCTTAACCTCATCAGTTTTGATGAGGTTAAGGAGCAGGTGGTAAAGCCCCTGCGCTGACACATATTGAAAGCTTGTTCTTATAACTGTGTCTTGAAGAGCGCTCGTGTGCGCACATGGGTTTGAACTACTTCATTCATGTTGACTTGACCATTTTGTTTCAGACTGTTTTCCATCCTGGACACTTATTTAGGTAGACATGCCAAAACCTGTCTTGCATCATTGACTTCCAGTTTTCTTTGTTTTCCAGGTTTTCTCACCCAGCCATGATTAACTTGTCTTTCCTGTCTCCCAAGTCTCAGCCTATTCAGCTTTGTTGTTCATTCCCACATAGCAGTTCCCTGTGGCAAATTACACAAATGTGTGGACTGTACTGTCTGTGAAATATACAGTTAATTCCTGAAGGTTTTATCATGTCTCTTCCAGCATGCACTTCTGAGCTGGGCTCTTACTGGCTCAGACTGTTTGTTTGTGTGTCTTTTTGTTGGTGTGTTTTCCCTCTGGCCCACTTGTAGTGTGTCTTTCCACAGCAGCAGCAGCTCCAGGCACAGCACCTCTCTCATGCTGCCCATGGCCCTGTGGCTCTGCCCCCACACCCCTCGGGCCTCCAGCCCCCGGGTATCCCTCCGGTCACGGGTACCGGCTCGGGCCTGCTGGCACTAGGTGCACTGGGCAGCCAGCCACACCTGCCTGTGAAGGACGAGAAGAACCACCATGACCTGGAGCACAGAGGTGAGAAAGAGTTTAAATGCTATTGGGAAGGAAGACTAGAGAATTCAGAAATCGGAAACTACTGGAATGCCATTTTGTGCCGATAATGATAATTTTACCTTGATTCTGTAATAAGTGTTAAATTAGAACATAGGGCATGTTTGTCTTTTTGCACTTATGGAAGTTGGAGACGGTTTATAAGCAGTGTATTACTCATAATTTAAACATGCTTTCTGGGTCAGGAAAAATAAACACGTGTCTTGGCGCTTAAATAGGAGGATGAAATTTTTTTTTTTTAAGTGATGAAGCCTTCTCTTATTTGGAGAGACTCGCTGACTTGTTGTTTATCTCTCCTCTGTGTCTGGCCAATCTTCATGTCTATTTCTCTCCTCCAACTGGATCCACTGACTGCAGAGAGCACGGTGAGTGCCCAGTTTCCCATTGGCTCATGTGTTGGCGTCTACATCTCTCTCTTTTTTTTTCTTGGCGTCTCCTCTGTTTAGTCGCCCACTCTTACTTGCTCTCATTCCGTCTCTCTTTGTGTCTTTCTTCCTACATGAAAGAGCTTTTTAACCTGTTTCACACCTAAGACATTTTCCATTAATGTAAATGTCAAGCAAGGCTTCTTTTGCCTGAAACTCTCCTAAGTTGCACCACATACAGTAATCTGCTTTCATTAAAATGTCTAATGGGGGAACATGGTTTTCTATAAAATAAGCGCTCTCATCTCTGTGCAGAAGGGAAATGACTCATATCACCGTGTACAGATTAGCACTACTGCGTAATTGCATCACAATTAAAGCCGATTTAATTCCCCTCAATCTCCCCCTCCTTTTCTGGGATATCGCATCCCTTTTCCTGCGCTTTTTTGCCTTGCTGTAAAACGTGCATGAGCATAGGCGGCAGCATTGTTTTCCTGCCCCTCATCTCCTTGTAAAAGGCGTTTATTTGATGGGAGGGTTTAAATCTCTCTGATGGCTGATTGTGGCTGCGATATTGGGTTTCTAACAGTCCCAGCCAGACTCAATGGGCGCAGTCATGTCTAAAGGAAGAGGAGCTGCTCTAGCATTTACGACCCCGGGCCTGTGTGTGCTTGCGTGTTGTGCCTGTGTCTTGGGTCATCTGATAGCATAGTTGTGACTCTATTTAATGAGACACGCCAAGCATCTCTTTAAAAGGTCAAGCAACACACACACACACACACACACACACACACACCCACACAAAGAGGGAGAGAGAGCAGTGCCGGCTCTCTGCCCAGTCTGCTACTTCATCTCGCTTCTCAGCTCAGTTTCCTTTTACACTTGCCATGAACTTGGAGGCATTCTTGCCCTCTTGTGCTGTGCATTCTCTCTGGGATGAGGGAAACCTAAGAGAAGCTCTCAGGTTGGATTATGTTGAGAAAATGTCCTAGAGGACACTTAAGAAAGGCTTCCGTGCTTCACTGGCACCTCCTTCCCGAGGCTGACGCGTACATGCAAGATATCGGAGGATGTACCACAGTAATAGTCCTGGCCTCTTAGAAGAAAATAGGTTTTTAGCAAAGGAGGTACTCACCTTTTGTGTTCTTGAGGCCAGACAGTCTGGTTGTGTGATTGTTTGTGCACAGTCTCATTTTTATGAGAGTGAATCAACCTGAAAATGAAATGAGGAAGCGTGAGATCCAGTGGACAGAGGCTCACTGCTGGAGTGCAGCTGCCTCCATGTGACCTGCCTGCCTTTTCCCATTTATTTGTACCCAGCCAACTACACAGGCTTGGAGTCAGAGCTCAGCATGCTACAGCAATCAATGGCTATTACATAGTCACACACACACATACATACACACACACTCACTCACTTCCAGTCCAGGCCTGGCTGCTCTCAGATAAAGAGCCGTTGTTCGGCACTAGTACTGCTCATGTCTTCCTGAAGCTATTTGTTGTCTCTTTTAGGAAAGGGGGAGGGGGGCTGTGAAAACAAGCCCCTCTCTTTGGTCTGCTTAACTGTGGCTGCTCTGTTGTGTAGCCAGCAAATTCTTGGGTGTTTAGTCTAGCGTAGGTTGTTAGATACGGCTTGGCTAGTTTCAGTGCATTGTGTTAAGCCTGTTTTGGGTTTTGTAGGCGGCCAGTGGGAATGAATAGGCCTCTTCTGGCTTTTTAAAGTGTGCGGTTTTGGATTGATATGAACTACTTGTTTTCTTTTTTCTTCCCCCCCCCCCCGGTTTGTATTTTCCCATTCCTATTTGCCATCTTGGATTTCTTTCAGAACCCACAGCTGCAAAGTACCTGTCAATGCTGTCTGCATTTGTGTTGAAATCTGGCTTGAAGTAATACTGTTGTCACAAGGCATATTACCCAATGATAAATAACAAATAAAACTTGTATTACCGCCTATGCCTGAGAGTGATGATTTTTTTTTTTTTCCTTCTTTAGAACAACTCCATTTCCCCATCGGACAGCCTGCGTACTGCCAGCGAGAAGCACCGTGGTTCTTCTGACTATAGCCTGGACTCCAAGAAGCGCAAAATGGAAGAGAAGGACAACATGAGCAGATATGTGAGTCTGAAAATGGCATGTAAACTGGTTTAAAAAGCTGTTTGTAGAGCGTGTTTGTAGAATATTTGCCGTGTAGTGCGAGATTGAGGTGCGGTTTTATTTATGTATTTATTTTATACAGGATAGCGACGGAGACAAAAGTGACGATCTTGTGGTCGACGTTTCTAATGAGGTGAGATTTTATCGTATTCATAACCATTTGGGACTTGTAAGTTGTTGGAGTGTATACTGTGTGTATGATAAAGCAGAAATACTTACCCTGGGTGTTTTGGGTCTTTCGTCTGGGTTTTTGTTTACGTAGGACCCTGCTACACCCCGAGGCAGCCCAGCTCACTCTCCACCAGAAAATGGCATTGACAAGCCCCGCCCCCCAAAAAAGGATACACCCAATAGTCCTGCCTCAGTGGCCTCATCGGGCAGCACACCTTCTTCCAAAACCAAGGAGCATGGCCATGTAAGGGCACATTTGCACACAATTACACCTGCTACCTTTTAATATTAAACATTTTTCATCTTATGGGCACAGTGCACTGAATCTTAATCAATAATCAATTATTTGGCTTGGGAGTGAATGTTTCCCAGCCTTGGCTTTAAATACATTAGTAGCACTTAGTAAATATCAGACATGTAACATTCCTATAGCAGGATCTGTCATGTCTTCTGTACTATTTATCTCAATGTACTAAACCATACTAGGTCATCTGCCTTGTCAGAAAGATTAAAGGATGAAAGCAGGGGAAAGGATAAGAATGAGCCTCGGCTCCAGCGTTCCAGTAAATGTGGGCTTTAAAGCTTCATAGGAATAGGATGTTCGTAGGAATGGGACACGATTATGTTCAAGCGGCACTCAAACCTCTGCTTGTATGTTGCCTCATTCTTTCAGAAGATTTCTAAACTCCGTTTATTTTTTCCCCCCCTCTCTCTCCTGTCTTTCTCCAAACACACTCAAATGCAGAATGACAAATCATCCACACCTGGTCTCAAGTCTAACACTCCCACTCCGCGCAATGATGCCCCGACCCCCGGCACCAGCACCACGCCTGGGTTGCGGCCCATCCTGGGCAAACCGCCCATGGAGGCTCTGGGTAAGTACAGCCTAAATCCCCATTCCCAAAAAGCGTTCGCTACTCTTTGCTATACATCAAAAGAAGATTAATCACTTGCCTTGAAAAGTGAAGACCTAAATATAAAACGAGCATTTTCTTCAGGATTCTTTCCAATCAGAAAGCTAAGAGTACCTGTCTCTGTGAATTTTTGTGTTACTTAGTACGGTTCAGTGCAGGCGGCATTGATTGAGATAGCACTCCATACACCTGAGTCTTTTTCCTCTTTCTGCCCGTAATGAATGCTGATTTCTGATTGGCTCTGTGCGTCTCCCATCTCTGTAGCTGCTCCTGCGCTGCGCACCCCCCTTTCCATCGCTGGCTCTTACCCAGCTCCTTTTGCCATGATGGGCCACCATGAGATGAATGGCTCACTTACAAGCCCTGGGGTCTACGCCGGCCTACACATCTCTCCTCAGATGAGTGCGGCCGCTGCTGCTGCATATGGCCGTCCGTCCATTGTGAGTGTTTGTGTGCATGTGTGTCCTTTCTAAGGCTGACCTCTATATGTTAATAGACGTGTGTTGTTTTTCCTTTTCTCTTGCTCTCTACTGAGAATGCATGCTGATGTAGACGAGCATGAGAATGAGAATATCAGTTGATCAATTGAGACTGAATGAAATTCATACTGCGCTTTTTGTACGTTATCACTTTTAACATTTTTTTTCTACTGGATATAGATTGCTTGGTGCTTCTATGTGCGAGGATCTGACGGTTTGTTCACTTGCATTGTTTTTTAAGGCTGGATTTGATCATCCTCATATGAGAGCCCCAGGCCTCCCTGCCAGCCTCACGTCAATCTCTGGAGGAAAACCGTAAGTATCTTACCAACAGTGGCATCATTCAGAGCCTTTCTTTTGCTGTACTCTTTTTATGTATCTGCTTTTTGTAAGCTAACTTTTTTGCAGCTCTTAATAACTGATTTCAGACCCTTAGTTCATTGCTTTAATTGATTTAATCAGGCCACTTCAGTCAGTAATCATGTCTTGCTGTGGTTCACAGAATGCATAAATAAGACTTTTTTTTTTTTTTTTTTTTCTCTTTTATTAGGGCCTACTCATTCCATGTCAGTGCTGATGGACAGATGCAGCCTGTTCCCTTCCCTCCTGATGCTCTGATGGGCCCCGGGATTCCACGGCATGCACGCCAGATTAACACGCTAAGCCATGGCGAGGTGGTATGTGCGGTCACCATCAGCAACCCTACACGTCACGTCTACACTGGAGGCAAGGGCTGTGTGAAGATCTGGGACATCAGCCAGCCTGGTAGCAAGAGTCCTGTGTCCCAGCTAGACTGTCTGGTGAGCACTAAACACAGTATTTACTGTTTTTATATGTTCTGTAATTGTAGACATTGATTAATTCGTTCATTATCTAAGTCGCTTATCCTACGGCTGGGTCATGAAGGGTGCCGGAGCCTATCCCGGCGCTCACTGGGCGGAAAGCCGGGAAACGCCCTAGACAGGTCGCCAGTATATTGCAGGGAAGAACTGCAGGCCTGTATTACATGAATGCCTTGCTTATTGCATGGATCAGTGGATTAATGTTCATTTTTGTAAATGGTAATTGAACATCTCACTGAAACTACAATTTTTTTTGTTCTTGATTCGCAAAGCCAAATATCAAGCTTGTGTATTTTTGAATATATGAAGTACAATGATATATATTTTTGCCATATTATTTTTCCCGGTTAGTAGTCATGCCGATTTAGTTTATTTTTCTTCATGGCATCCTTATGCTTTTGTGTGGAACAGTGCTCCATATTGCCTCTTCTTGACTGATTGTACATTGTCAAACATCAATCTTTCATTTTGGCTCACTGCTCTGTTCTTCTTTGGAGTAGAACCGGGACAACTACATCCGTTCCTGCAAGCTGTTGCCTGACGGTCGTACGCTGATTGTGGGTGGCGAAGCAAGTACCCTGACCATCTGGGATTTGGCCTCACAGACGCCACGCATCAAGGCTGAGCTGACCTCATCGGCCCCGGCCTGCTACGCTCTGGCCATCAGCCCTGATGCTAAGGTCTGCTTCTCCTGTTGTAGTGATGGCAACATTGCCGTCTGGGACCTCCATAATCAGACGCTTGTCAGGTAAGTCTGTGAGGAGTTGATAAGCGTGACTTGTATTTGAGAAATGTAAATGGCCGTGCCTCTGACCACCTACTGCCTTGTGGGTATTGTAGACAGTTCCAGGGCCACACAGATGGCGCCAGCTGCATTGACATCTCTCACGATGGCACTAAACTGTGGACGGGTGGCCTGGACAACACGGTGCGCTCCTGGGACCTGAGAGAGGGGCGGCAGCTGCAGCAGCACGATTTCACCTCTCAGGTCAGTTGCTCACTTGTTCATTTCCTGTCAGCACCAATCGAAAAACTTGTCAGCATACTGAAACTATCTTTCATGTACAGATCTTCTCACTGGGCTACTGCCCAACGGGTGAGTGGCTGGCTGTGGGCATGGAGAGCAGCAATGTGGAGGTACTCCACCACACCAAGCCAGACAAGTATCAGCTCCACCTGCATGAGAGCTGTGTACTCTCCCTAAAATTCGCCTACTGTGGTAAGACACCAAGCCATATCCACTTTGTCTTGCTTATGTGAACTAAGAGTGCAGTGATGGCAAAATGAAAGGGGGGGAAAGGAACTACAGATTCAGTCTTATGGCTTGAGATTGCATGTTGTCTGTCAGATCACTTTAATTGCATGCTTCTTACTATCCACTGTTTTTTTTTTTTTTTTTTTTTCTTGTTTTGTTTGTTTTGTTTGTTTCAAGCTATTTGGTGTTTAGACATGAACTGCATCTTCCAATTGAGCACAACCTTGACTGTCCTTCCCTTTTATGCCCGTGTTCAGTCTCTTTGCACATATCTCTATTTAGCTCTATCTTGCCTTGGCAGCACAAGCAAAGCTCTAATTACATTTGATTTCCCTTGACAAGGTAAATGGTTCGTGAGCACTGGGAAGGACAATCTGTTGAACGCGTGGAGGACTCCCTACGGCGCCAGCATATTCCAGGTACAGAGATCAATAAAGTCTGTCTGCAGGAAGCTCGCCCTGGAGGGCAGAGTGACCGCTAGCTGATGGACAATGCCTGTATCAGCGGAAATGGACCAGAGTGTGTCATTAGCGCCAGGGCCCTGACCACTTAGGCAGGATGTGGGCATGCACATGCAGCCACCAGCCAGTAAATAACGATAAACCTTTGAAGTACTCAAGGCTGGAGTTTGCGTAAGAGCCTAATGCATTGTGATGGCGTGGGGAGAAGTGCTTATGTATACAATTCTTTACATGACCAGCTGGTCAAGGAAGACGTGGTGTCTGTGGGCTATAGCTTTATGCAGTTCAGCTAGAGAACATTATAAATGTCTTGACAGTTACTGCTCAACAGTCTTACACCTTTTATCCCTTAACTTCCTGCTTCTCTCTCCTGTTTAGTCAAAGGAATCATCCTCAGTCCTGAGCTGCGACATCTCAGCAGATGACAAGTACATCGTCACCGGCTCCGGTGATAAGAAAGCTACAGTGTATGAGGTGATCTACTAGACTGCGGTAACTGATTGGAGAAGCTCGACCCGTGTTGAAAAGGAGAAACGGGGAACGGTGTGTTGACGGGAAACTGCACTCCTTTTCTCCTAGCCAGATAAACAGTTCGACCTGTCTACCTGACTCTCATCCCTCCTCACCCCCTTCTTCATGGACTGTGTGACTAAAAGCAGCCTGGACATGTCAGATATGGACTGATTTACACCAGGACTTGACCTGGTCTGATGGGAACTGGGCAGCCTTTAGTAATGCTTCTTACTTGCTCATTCCTTGCCTGCTACATCCAGCATAGGGCATTTGGCACTAGAGAAGAGAATATCTTTTTTTCTTGTTGGATTTTATGTCTTTTATTTTAATTTTAATTTTTTTTTTTTAATAAGGTAAGAATGTTGCAGCATGAAGCGGCGCTTCGTCTGAAACTTTGTTCATGTGGAGGTTCTGTGAAAAGTGTACATAATGGAGTATTAAAAGGCCTTTTATAGATTTATATTTTGGTGTCCAGTTACACTCGGTATGGTTCTTTCTCTCTCACCCTCTCCTTGATGCTTTGTTTTTTTCTGCTGGGGTTTGGAAATTAGATTAGGACATTATTTTTTTTCTAAGGATATTCTATCTCTTTTTGTTCCTGAGAAGTTAATTTTCTAGGCTGACCTTTTATGGAAATCTAATTTACCCCCTCCTCCCTTCCTCTGAAAAAAAATTCAGCTAGATCATATTTCGGGATGTGTGTGGGTTTTTTTTTTTTTTTTTTTTTTTTTTTTTTTTTTTTTTTTTTAAGATACCCTGTGGACCTTTATCCCCTCGGAGTGGTGGAGAGCCCCTGCCTTACAAACTCATGTAAGCACCTGAGGCTGATGTCTAGCAGAAAGGGGAACTCAGGAGGATGGATACTCTTTCAAAAAAAAGAAAAGAAAAGAAAAAAGTGACTCTTCAAACCTCCTGTAAGTGGCCTCCTAGGAGACAGAGTTGCCTCAAGAGGGGAGGGGCCAAACAAGGTAGCTGTAGAAAAGGCATGTGTGTACTAACTGACAGGAGGACCCTTCCTCTGACCTGTGACATCATTACATTGCTGCATTGACAGGACTCGGCATTTTGTCTTGTAATGGATGAACATGATTTGGATGAATTGGCTAGTATTTTCCTGTTTCCCTTTCTTTGGAGCCTCTTTGGAATTTGTGTGCATAGTATCCCATATGCAAAAAGCACAGAGTTAGTTTTTGTCTGTACCTACACCAAACGAAGCATAATGTCCAAGTTAGACATGCAGACTTTAATCAGACAATTGGCCAAATTATTCATTGTACTACACTGTCTCCTGCCTTATTAAGAGTCAGTGGATGCAGTCATGTCTTAAAACACACACCAAAGTATGTAGCAAACTGTGTTGTCACTGAAGATATGTACAGTTGTTGATATTTCAATAAACTGTTTTTTTTTGTAAAAAAAAAAAAAAAAAAATCTATATTCAAGATCCTGTTTGTTGCTTTGCTGTATCTTTGGCATTGTTACTTTGTGATCGTCGGAGACCTGAATTAGGCACTTAAAGGAGACATGACATGAATTGGGCTTCTCAGCCTCCCTGGTCTGTTGCCAGTGGAGTACTTTTAGGGTGCTGGCGGGAACAAATGCCCTCTCCAGCCCATTTCTCCCTTTCTGTTTCTGAGCAGAAGCAGGGGCTTTCGCTTTGAGTCCCTCTTCTGGATGCCTCTTCAGTAATGTTGTTGTTGCCTAATAAAAGCTGAGGCGGATGCTTTCGTCTCTATGACTTGCTTTTTCACTCTTTCACTCCTTGTCTTTCCCAGTAATCCCCTCCCTTCCCAACCCAACGAAGCGTGCATTTCCTGAGTGCATTTTGTATGGTGGTTCCCTCTTCTCGTTCAGCTTACTTCTTTCTTTCTAAATCAATCAACTGGGGGGCCACGTAGGGGAGAAAGGCTCTTGGTCCCTTCTGAGTGCTTGACAGTGGGCTCTGGAGAAGGCCATAGGCCTGGTGTTCTGCCCTTAATCAGTGTTTCTGGCTAAAATCCAGTGTGCTCAGCACTTTTTTTTTTACTTCTAGTATCCTGTTTTATGTTCCTCAAAAGCCCTGTCATTTCTTTTGAATATCTGATTTAATGGTTTTGGGGATTGTAAGTTTGTACATGTTTTTTTTTACACAAGGTTTCACAAAGGTTTCTAGCTCATGCTTGGTAATTAAGCAGTATTGTAAGCGGCCACTAAAAACCTGTGCTCCAAACAGTAGAACAGTTTTTAATCATCGTTTGTTTTTTTAGTATGTAAGTAGGTGAAGGCATGACCTGCACAGATCCAGGCATAGCAATGCAGGCTTGTTACATGGCTGATTTGTCTCCTGTCTGCTCTTTAGCCAGCGGATGGGGATGTTTGGGCTGCTGAGAGGCTGGCAGAGCACTGAATGACAGAGTAATAATCCCCTAATCACCTGAGCATTGCCAGGCTGGGGTTTTATCTGCCGAGGATGTGAAAGCCCCCTTGGTGATGTGTGATTACTGCGTTTGATCTGGGTAATAACGTCTTCACTGTGGCCCAGCCTGAGCCCTAATCTGCACAGTGCATTCTAGTGCAATCGCGTTACACAAAGACCACCAGAGTTTTTCTGCAGACTACAGGAAAGGGAGGAGAAACGAATGTTGTCATGGAGACAGGGCCCTTCTACCTCTTTCCCTCTCTCTGCCTCCCCATTCCCACCCCCCTTCCCTCCACTCCTCAGCAGCTATTTTGTCTTTCTCCCTTTATGCTCTGGTTATCATACTCATTTTTTTCTGCCCTGCAACCCCCCCCCCCCTTTTTTTTCCTTCCTTGTTTGTCAATCTATCCCCTCTCTGCCTGTCTGTCTCAGGATAGATGAGCATGAGGACAGGTTTCTGTTTACTTGACACAGTAGGGCCCTTCAATCCCTGAGCAGTGCTGACCCTGATAACACTTACACACTACAGGAGCAGGCCCCTGACGGATGATAATCTCTCTCTCTCTCCTTCTACAACACCACCACACTGTTCATTTGGATTAGTGTGGATTAAATTGGATTACCCCCTTTTGTGCTCAGAATGCTGATGTCCAAAAGTCCAACATTGTCAGTCTGGGAACTTCTTGCTGTTCTTTGGCTCCCTCGGCGCCTCGTTTTAACGGCTGTGCCTATCTCAACTGTAATCACTTAATACAATCTACAACAAAGCATTCAGCAATCACTGGATTGGATCATTTTAGCCAGCATGTCTGCATTCCAAAGGTTCTTGCACTGATACTGTATTGAGCGTTCTGCATTCCTGGGTGTTTGTGTTGGACATGTGTCTGACTCCAATGCTTGCCTGTGCCCCGGGGTCACGTGATATCCTGTTGACGTATCTCATTTGCCTTGATCAGAGACGCACAACGGCATTGTAAGAGAGGTATTTTAATGCCGTGTCGTCAAGGCTGGCCTTTGTATTCCTTCCAAATAAACGTTGAATTCCAGGCAGTAATTAGATATCTCCTGTAATGAGATTTGTGTGATAGGTGTGCTCCGGGAAGGTACCAGCATTCACTCGCTTTGATGCTTTAAGCAAGATAAGCGCAAGAGCTGCTTTATGGTATGCTCTAAGCGAGCATGATAATTTCACACAAACACTAGGATTTTCGGCACAGCCGGGTGTAGGGGGAAAAAAATCAAGAAACAATTACCAAGACAAATGTTACCTCAGAATGTTCAGGATTTCTTTTAATAGCGTTTGCTCATCAGTCCCATCCCTTTTGTGTATTCATTCAACATTTTGATTTTAATGTTAATTCAATTTGTGGAACGTCTAGTTTCTGTGTGTTTCAGACCGGTGTGTGTTTTTCGGAGTGGGACATGGCACTGCGTTTTTAACACAGAATTGCTTTATTCTGTTTTCTACATTCAGGGCATTTGCAAGAAATTATATTAGGCTTAAGTATATGTGATTCATTAAAAAAGAAAATTTTATATATATATATACACACACATATATATATACAGTACAGGCCAAAAGTTTGGACACACCTTCTCATTCAATGCGTTTTCTTTATTTTCATGACTATT
>JAOTRJ010000038.1:23347071-23357503 GCA_028564905.1 Leptodoras praelongus | reverse complement strand
GTGTATGTGTTTTCTTTCTCACACAAAGACTAAGACCCAGTCAAACTGATTAGATGCAGCAGACCCTTGGAAAATTCGTTCTGTTTACAGAGGCAGTCATTGATTTACTTTGAGCCAGCTCGCTTGTAAAAGCCATTTTATTTGCCTCTTTTATGTTGGAGCAGGAACTTCATGCTGTAATTTAACAGCAAATAAAGTGTAGATTAGAGAAATAAGACACAATCACACTTCATAACACACTCGTTTGCATGCCAGGAATGACCTAGCGCACCAGAAGGATTATAAAATATCCAGCTCAGCAGAAGAACAGATTACATATCCGCTCTGTGTTTGAATATTTGAGTGGAGGCGCAGCTATTGAGCTAAGTGCTTATTATAATCCAGGCCATCGTTGTTTATAATGGTTGAAGGTTTAAACTAACTGGGGCCAGCAGCTGTCTGACTGAAAGCTCAAAAGGGAAAAATATGAGTGTCATGCTTTTTGTCAGCTTTGACACCTCACCAACAGGCCTCAAAGTGTGTGTGAGTGTGTGTGTGTGAGAGAGAGAGAGAGAGAGAGAGAGAGAGAGAGAGAGACAGAGAGAGTAGAAGGCTAAACGAAAGAGTGAGTTATAGTGACAACACTGGATAGATTACCTAATATGGACTGAGTGTGTGATTAGACTCCAGGGTCGCTGGCTAAGTCACTCTGAGTTCAGTGTCTGGCCTTTTAATTATTCATCAAGGTATTGCTTGGGATGTAACCTCATTTGGAGCAGGCTTTGGGGCCAGGCCATGTGTTGTTAACACTGTGCTATGATCAGATTAACCACAGGGAGGACTGCCAAGGGGAAGCCACACTGTGACGCCTGGCGCAGGACTGGGAGCCACTGACTGGATTGCATTTAGCACGGCTACAACTGGCCTTCTGACGCCCATTTCATGCTGCGTTGGCCTGGGTAGAGTGGGTCTGGTTAACGCTTGTCACATTTCAACTCCTGTCAACAGCCTGAGCTCAGCACAGAGATTCAGAAGAGAGAGCGAGAGGAATAAAAGGACATGTGGCTGAGGAGCTTTGGAAGGAGAACTTGCACCAGCTGAGCTCATTAATGAGTTTAGGGGAGAGAAAGAGAGTCTGGCTTGTCAGCTCTCTGTGCTACACAGTACCTGCAGTGTGCATGCTGGCCCCACTATCACACACTCGTACTCCTGAGGTGATGGCAGGACACAACAGGTGATCTTTCAGTGGATCACAGCTAGGATCTGCACTGAACTTAATTCTAGCATTTTCTATCCCATGGCCATCATCCAAAGAACGTTTCAAATGACACCAAATGAGGAACGCATGGTGCACAGATCGTTTTATGGCACACACAAGCAGCTAATATAGAAGTAGGAGATTTTTTAGAATGTCATTACAGCTCTTTCCTTTCTTTAGCTGTGTCATATGCTGCTGGCAGACCAGCTTGGTGTGCGGGCGGACTGATTAAATCCGAGTTATTCTAACTCGACACCAACAGAAGGTGCCTTGGCAGAAGGAGCTGCCTCCTATGCTAACATGTGTTGAACCTTTGCTGTTGCGAAAGAGTAGACAGGCTGTGTCACCAGTAACCTTAGTCCAAATATCTACCTCCACAAAATCTTCAGAGAACCTTACCAAACATTTTGCACAGAGACCAAAAAACAGATCTCAGGTTATTTCAGCAAAACTGGATGGTGTCCAGTCAGGATTAATGCTTCAGTCATAGCATGAAGACACCATAGTGAGATACTGTAGAGCCAATTCGCCGCAAGAAGGAAGTGTTCCAGATCCCCAAGACAGGATGTTTACATTTCAGTTCCTCCTGTGTGTGTTTGTTTGTGTGTCTGTGTTAGAGCCTTCATGCTGTAATCTAATGAAATGCTAAAAACGCATCCTGCCTTGTTTTCATGGGCTCTGAATCATTTTCCTGCCATATGTGGACTAAACCAATACAGAGAAGCATAACAAATGTCACCCTTATTTATCTACCTGCCCCTACACCTTCCTGCAAGTTATGAAAAGCCATTTCTCTGACTCATACACAGATTCCAGGGAATATGTCTTTAGATGCTATTTAAATGTTCACACCCGTCTCTTCTCGTCAGTCTGAATTGGTTTGTGCAGTGAAACGCAGGCGTCCCTTGCGCCCTCACTTTCCCATCAACCTCTCTGTCATGCAGATTCAGGTAATGCTAATGAACGGCGCTGCCATGGCAATGTGTGACGAATGGCACTTCCACGCTGCTTTAGATCTGGGCCGCGGCCGTGTCATTTCCTGTTGCCCGACCCGCTCGGCCCTCAAAGCTTGACACTGATCTCCACCATCTGCTCTTCAACAGGGAGACAAATTGCACATAGAGCCCTTCAATTTCCCCCACTGCCTTTAAACACAACTCATTCAATAGAGGAAGAGAGGTGGAGAGAGCAGACATGTGGGACCAATCTAGCAAGCACTCCAGGAAAACACTCACCCTATCTTATAAATGACATGTGCTAACCCTTACCAGAGTGACCAAAGGTGCTGGTTTGAGGTTTTTTTTTTAACAATGCATCCTTCCTGCTTGCCAATTATGCATATTTTCCATACTGATCCATATGAGAGAAAACTCCATGATGAGAGAAAACTCCAGCATATGCCAAGCAAGAGGCTAAACATACAGACCATTACCAGCGATCTCACACCACCGTATAGAACACTTTGCCTTTCACGCAACATATGGCACAGAGGGTAAACATGTGAGGCTAATGACTAAAGCAGACGTTCTTCTGTGCCCAAGCAGAGGCTCGATATTACACCCAGGAGTACCACACAGATGTCTTGAAGAAGTGTAAGCAGATCCAGAGATCACATCCTGCAAGAGTCCTTAGACAGGAAGCGTGAGCAGATGGAACATCCTGTGTCATAAATAGTAGCCATGTTGAAAGCACACCAAAGGAGATCTTTGCTTATTGACAGCGATGGATGATTTGTGAGGTCGCTTGCATGCCATGTCAGATGATTTTATAAAAATATCTGTTTTTGTTTGTTCGTTGAAATGGACAGAAATAGGCCAAGCGATGCTTGAAATGAGTTGGATAGATATAACCAACAACTTAACCATAACCAATACACTTAACAAATAAGGAAAGCTGAGTATTTTAGGGAATATAACACGTTCTCGTTGTAAGTATACTGTATTATATTACATTTCATATGCCTGTGTGTTCTCCTCGTCTCCTCTTTCTCCTCTCTGTTCAAAATCTCACTGAGTTAGTGCTGCATTTTTCATTGTTAATCAGAAAGAGCATTTAATGTGCTGTAGCACTTTTTTGGTGTTGGTGGGTTCAGCAGCTTTTCAAAAGGAAAACTAATTCAGCACATTCACAGTCCGCTGTACACCACATCCTACAGAAGCCTTGTCTGAAGAGATAGAACGCTGAAACGTGACGAGTTAAAGACGTTATACGTGATTTATTTTGAGACACAGTCTTTCCTCCCTGCCATCTGCATCATCATCATCATCATTATGATCATCCAAACCCAGTGATTTTCATTAGTCCAGTATTTGCATTTTGTACCCATATCCTTTGCATTGATCTATCACTGGTTTTGTAAACGTGTGAAGACAGCAACGTGTGAAGACAGTTTTTTTTTTATAAAAGGCTGAAAGTATTTACTATGCATACATGACAGGATGTTATTTTTATCTTTGTTAGAAAAACCAGTGTACTTGAAAGGAGTGCCAGTGCCTTGTGTATACATTTCCATATTCAAATACATTGGCTGGCTTTATTGGATAAGGTTTTGACAAAATGAGCCAAGACCTTCCTCTAATTTGCAAGTGACAAATGGAATGGCTTCTGCCTCAAATATTCAAATGTGAAATCTTCCTCCTGCCAGTTTCCACTGATACACCATGCCATTGTGTGTCACTGTGAAAAGCTTGGAAATGCTGCATCCAACATCCCGTCAATCTTTACTCTCGCGGAAAAAAGATAGGTTTATAGGTGTAATACAGAATATTAGAGCCGATACTGTATGTTCACCAGCTGATTCATTTGCATACGATGTATAGTTCATTTCTGTATGATATATTTGAAGCAAACTCCTTCCTACACTTGGTAGTAATTGATTGATCATTGATTTCTTCATCTCTTGAGACTAGCTGGTTCAAGAATTCATCTGATTCGATCATTTGGAGTAAATAAGGGAAGGACGAAATAAACTGATGAGATTAAACAAAGCATCTAAATTGAACTTAGATCACGTTACATATAAAAGCACAACGTTCTTCTGTACGATCCGACATTATAGGACAAAACCCAAAAGTGAAGAATCACAAAATGAAGCCTGTTATTGTCAACGTTAGAACATAATTTCCCTTGTGAAACACAATAACCTTCTCCCTCTTCATCATGACCTCATCCCTTCATATTGCATACATATGGATTGGCATTAGATTTTTTACCTTCTGCACTGCTCTACAGCCTGTTCATCCTCTCTAGCTTTAAAATAGAACGTAATATCAGCTTTATTGAGTGTGCAGGGCCTTTGTTCCGCGATATGAAGGTAAACTGGGCCTCTTCGGGTGATGAATCACTCCAGAGGCCCGTTTGGGTGCCTGGCTTGTGTTAACGGCTTGTTCAGCAGGATACTCCTGGGTGGCTCGGCTCTTTTCAATTGCTACTCGGCACAATAAAGTGGTGAGAGCGCTATAATAACCTGGCAGGGGTTAGAGATGTGACAGCGCTGCCAATGATGCATGGAGCAGAGAGCAGTGACCCGGGCAGGATTATCTATAGCGGTGGGGTGGCAGGCACTTGGAGAGAGGGACTTTTATTATGGAGTGTTTTATTGCTCATGGGGGTAGGGGCTGACTGGCAGGGGAGGAGATGCAATAAAATGGGGTAGTAAAATATTGCACCCCAAGCTTCCAGTTGTCTAGTAACGGTGACAGAATTACTGTGAAAGGGAGGCGGGTGGCTAAGTGTGTGCTGGTATGCATCATATCCCTGAGTGTAGTGTGCATATATAAACAAGTGACTAGAAAGAGGGAGAGAGAGAGTGTGAGAGAGACAGACAGAGAGAGAGAGAGACAGACAGAGAGAGAGAGAGAGAGAGAGAGAGAGAGAGAGAGGGGAGTGTTAATATAGAAGTCAAGTGGCTGAAATAAAACACTCAACTGAGCTATATAGCTGTACTGCTGACTAACACCTAATCTCCATTTACACACACACACACACACACACACACAGGTTTATGTGCACAGAAGAGACTACAATTAGGATTACTTACCATAAAGTGATGTCACCTCTATTTTGGGGACTCAAAGTGGTTTCGCTATAATTAAGTGCCCCAAATATCCCATCATGCATTCAGAGTTGGGATGCCCATGAACCCAGGACTAAAATATGTCAGATTCTCAAATGTGTGCAATGCTGCATCATTTTTTATATCTATCCACTATGAGAGAATAAATGGAAATATTATCCTTTTTTATTTTTTGCGTGTGGGTCAACCCAAACCCATCACTGCAGCATGTCTGACTTTTTTGAGCGTCTGTGTGGGTGTGTGGGTGTAAAAGATTAGACTGAACAGAATGCTGACACACACACACCCTGCCAAGGCCAAACCCATCTCCTAGTCTTTCTCAGAACAAAAACCCACACACAGCACAACACATCATGTAACACACTGAGTTGACTTCACACTTCAGGGAATTATGCTTTTTCTTTCCAGATGAAGACATGGCATTGAATGGGGCTGTTATGGTTGGAAATAGTGTGTGTCCACACTTATGTGTGTGTGTTCTTATAGTATATCTCTTTTGGATGTGCATATGTGTGTGCTCTTTCCATTCTCTCTCTCTCTCTCTCTCTGTCTCTCTATTCCTGCATCTCTTATTACAGTTGCTTTGGCAGCCTGGCTGTGGGTAATGGACGCCAAGCTGTCAGGGAAATTTGTAGCTGTCTGCTTTACAGGAGTTCTCCATTCCAATCAGTAGCTGTCAGCTCAGGCCAGGGTGGATATTAATGGCGGCCGCTAACCGCCTCACAAATTCTCTGCACTATTTAGGAGCAGCTAGAACAGAAAAGCCGAATTCTTCTTAGTGTGCGGCGCTTGGCTGATGGCGAGAGGGCCCAGATATCTTACCACACTAAAAGCAAACTCTACAAAACCCTGCTTAGCTGCTTAGCTTTCCCGTCCAGGATTAGCACCACAAGCTAGGAGAGTAGAGATGTCCTTTAGATGGTGTTTACAGGTGAACTGTCGTTATTCTACCCTGAATAATTGTACAGAATGCCTATAACAGGGAAGTAAGATCATAAATAAAGGGAAAGAGTAGGCTGATCTAATAGATCCCTCGGAGCAGTAAATGTGGCTCTGACAGAAAGAAAGAGCATGTGTGGACTAGCTAGGGAGCACTGAAATGTTTGACCAATAAATCCTCCAGGTCATGGATGATATCTGTGCTTCACTCATGACTCTGATTGGTTCTAAAAGCTCTACACATCATTTCACGTATATGTTGCGTACTAGATCTGCGACCATTTAGCAATTCATTGCACGTAACGTCAGTGTGTTGTATCACACACCGGTCTGAGCTAATTACAGGTTCACCTCCTCAAACCGCCGCCTGAAACCTATAGATGAAAATTAGATTTAATATATAATTCTTAACTTTAACTTTTTTTTTTTTAACTTTGACAAGCCTTTTGCCATTGGCGACTTAACACCGGCTGATCTGCTGCTCCCATACATTTCGTTTCTTCTGCTTTCTTTCATCTCTCATCTTTCAGTCATCACTCACCTCTCCCACCCCACAGCCATACAATACAATTAAGAGCACTGCCAGCAGACATCCCACATTCCTGACCCGACCAGCCACTCATTATGCTCTTAAGAAGTGTAACAAGCCCTTGTCTGCAGATTTATTCCCTTAACTGTCTCTGGGAAGCTGCCAGGAAAGATGCCTGTCACTTTCACTCTGCCAGTCAGAATTCACTGCGGGCTAGTTCTCTAAAACAACCCAAAGAGGACATGCTTTGTGCTTTAAACCAGTAATTACACTGGTTCTGCTCAGAGGCTCCGCTTGTACAGGCTTAATCATAAGTAATCCTTCCTGACGCTGAAACACAAAGCAGGTAAAATGTTAGACTGTTAAAAAGGGGGGGGTTTAAATGCAGTTCATCTTTTGAAGGAAACAGGTTCTATACGTCGAGATCTGCCTCCCGAGGCATATCTAACCACAGAGAACAAACATGATGGCGCCTATCGCTATTTCCATGCCTCGCGATAATAGCCGTTTAGACTTTTGTCTTTGCTCTGTGCTGCGGACAGACAGGACCTCAAGGCGCGTTTATGGGAAGCCGTGGTATGTGGTGAGGCAAGTTAGAGACAAGTGTTCACATAAGGGCATAAGTGTAAGGGAGAGAAGCAGGCTCCCTTCGAAATGTCCTTTCGCACACCCGAGTGAGTGTGTGACAACATGCTTATACCTGCAGCTAAAACACACACACATATCAGATACCAAAAATGTGGGTCTGGCTGGCTCTATTTTGGAAACAGCCAGATAAGCAGTGTAAAACAAATCGGTCAGATATCAGAGAGCTTCATACAAAAGAAAGGAGTCGTAATGATGTATGACACATCGTGGTGAGCGGTGATTTCTTCTGGCTGTCTGTCTGAGCTGCCTCATTAAGGCAGAGCCCACTCCTGAGACTGCGGACTTTCAGCAACACCTGCAGACGCCGTCTGTGTCTGAGTGTAGGAGCTCGTCTGTGTCTGTGCAAAGTCATGCTAGCTGTGCTTGACTCATTCACGACAGTAACAGGGCATGAACTAGTCAATCATTCATTATCTTTAGACAGTGGGAATAGCAGTTATTGTAAAAAAAATTTACACATATTATGTTAAGGCCTCTCTGTTCTTCATAACTAAACTCACGGCATGAATGAATAGCATAAGAAACAATCGTTTAATCTACACCTTGCTCAAGGCAACAGTCTGTTTGTTTCTTAACTTGGGGTGGGGGTGGGTGTGTGTGTATGTGCGTATGTGTTATACATGACAGAACAGAGCACAATGACTGGGCCAGCTATGCCACCACATCATTACAGAGGTATGTAATCTCAGATTTCATCACACAAACTATCTCTAACCTTCTGTGAGAACCTCACGCCTGTTTCCCAACACACACACACACGCACACAAGTCTCTGTAAATCACCTCTTCAAAGCCTTCATTTGTTCAAGGCTTTAAGTGTTGACAGTGGCCTCGGGTGTAAGCAGTCAGCTGTCATAATAAGGTCAATAAACACTCACGTTAGCATGACTTGATGGTCTACTATTCTGCACGGTGCTTGCGACAGGTTTGTGTGTTCAAAAGTGAACACGATTGTTAGGTGGGAAAGCCGCACCCATGTTTCCTCAATTTAGCGACTTCTTGTGTACGGTTGAAAGAGCTCTGATTCAAACTAATCTTCATTCCAAGCCTGGCCCTTTTGTACTGAGGAAGCTAAGCAGAACTATTTTAGTTCCTGTTAGTTCAGTATAATAAATGCTCTCTTTATGTCTTTCATTACCTATTAAAATGTACTGCACCACAACCTTGGTTTGCTACTAAACCACAAGAATTGTAATTCCTACTGGGGGAATAATAAATGCATCACTTCCTTTTTCATGGCAATTACTCTGTGGCTGAGAAGCACACACACACACACACACACACCCACACACCAACAAGCGCAGAGCTCAATATTTTAATTCCCGTCATACTGAATATTTGAAAGAAACATATTACTCTATTTTATACAGCTGCTGTCAAGTTATAAAATTAAGCGTGGATTGTATCTCGTATCATAAAATATTATTTACCAAACAAATCTCCTCTAAATATTCAATTTAAGAAAGGGCAGGCAAGGAAATGTTAAAAGACATGGACCAATTTTTGAAGCAATATAAAAATCACCTCCTCCAATCCATGCATGATTAACAAGGAGTAATATCACGCTTGAAGGTCTAGCCACCTTCTGACAATTACACCTATTCCCCAGTGCTCGCGTTTGAACGAAATCAATTTGGGCATGCATTCACGAACCCCTGTTTCATATTTCATATCGCATTTTTATGCATATTTCAGGGAGGAGTTGTGAAATAGAATTTTTTATAGCAAAACAATTAACATGTGGCAGATAGGAGTACTGCAGTAGATGGAATAGTAACTTTAGAAAAAAAACAACCTGTTTGGCTTTCATTGTAAAAGAGAATATCCGTGGTGTATTGGTCTTGTTTCAGTGCTTTCATATGGTATTTGATGACACTGAATAAGCTATGGCCCAAATAGGACCAGCTGACAACTGGCATACAGGCCTACTCCTGCTGAGAGCTGTGGGGAAATCTGCTCACACCCATCAAGCTCTAAAAACACCTCTGTAGGACACTGGAGGGTCGATCAGTGGGTGCTGAAGTATGTGTTGAAAGCTGCGAGTCCTCCAAAGAGCTTGAACTCTTAAGGACTAGTTTGACAGCAGCAAGGAAGTGGAATGGATTCGGCTCTGTTGGCTCATATTCAGCACATGGAGGGCCGCCTATGTAAATCCAGCCCTGTTTTTCCCTTTCGGAGAGGTTCTGTTGCTTTGAAAGAGGAGAACAGGCCTATAATTCTTTGGTTTGGCCTACCACAGCCTTTGCCAACGCCACATCCTAAGTGTAAGACCGACTCTGTTTGGCAAATTGGTTTGCTTTACTCACTATATCCTCTTTAAACTTAAATTACAGTGCAGAATGTTATTGCGCTGTCATTATTTGTTGCAATAATTTGTCCGTTGAGCTGCTGTGTGTAAGCGCACACTTAATTTGTTATTCAGATGCTTTAACAGCTGTTTGGGAGGCTGTTATTCTTGGTATGTCGCCATACTAGGGAAGGAGTTTAGAGCATAAAGGGACCTTTCACCTGTCACAGAGAGTGGGTTGTTATGGTCTCCAAGCTGAAACACAGAGAGATTTAAAAAGAGCTGCATGAGTCATTTTATGAAGCTAGAAAACAGTAGACACGTCAAGCTTCCACAGAATTATTACTATACTAGGTAAAATTCTGTCATCTGACAGACATATGAAACTTGGAGCTTTGGACAAACTTTAATACAGTGAACAGGTAATGCAGACAAAAGAAAATCTACAGTGTTTCATACCATCAAGAAATATTCAGACTATTCATCCAGTCTGACCTAGCTTTTAGCCATTTAATGAAGCCAAAATAATGGCCTAGGATTAAACCAAACATAACGGAAATCTATATAACACATTGACACAAAAACCCCACTAAACCTGTACTAATCAATGAAACAAATAAATACACTTTTTGCTGTCAGTGTACAGTACAGGCCAAAAGTTTGGACACGCCTTCTCATTCAATGCGTTTTCTTTATTTTCATGACTATTTACATTGTA
>JAOTRJ010000038.1:23034544-23050666 GCA_028564905.1 Leptodoras praelongus | reverse complement strand
CCATTCTTCTTGCAGGATACTGGCCAGGTCACTACGTGATGCTGGTGGTGGAAAACGTTTCCTGGTATGCTGACATTTCCCTGGATACCGTGAAAAAAAGGTCAATGGCTCATCAGAAGAAAAATAAAAATAAAGAAACCTGACCACTGGACACAGGAGGAGGTTTTTAGGAGGTTGGAGGAAACCAGAGAACCTGGAGAAAACCTGTGACTACAGCAAGAACACGGGGAAACAACACACAAAGGTAGAACTGAACCAGAAACGATGGGGCTGCGAGGGGGAAACGCTCCCCTCTGCACCACCATGCCACCTTTTAAAATATCTGCAGTGCTAGAACTACGTTGTATTAGTGAATTAGTGCTTAGTGAATTTTGCTGCTAAGCCACACTTTTAGTGAGCCAAGCTGATAACTCTGCAAAGCCACTCTTTCCAAACCTTTTGAACAGTAATTTGAACACCGGGCCTGAGATCTAGCAGGAAATTCAGAAGCGGTTTTAGGAAGAACAGGCTGGGGTTGTGGCATGTCAGTTAGGCTGTGTCTGGCAGTACAGCGCTTTATTGTGGTGTTAATGCATGTTCGTTTCTTTCTGCACACATGCTAATAGAAACAGGCCTCCTTGAACAGGCTGCCATGGAAACCAAAGGTTTGCATGTGAACAACAGCTGCCACGCTCGGTAAAGTGAGGCCGGCATTACAGAACGAGGAGAAAAAAGAGTGAGAGGTGTATGTGACTGAAGAGAAAGACCACATGCCGCGTTGCTGACATCAGCCTACATAAGGAGAAATGCACTCTGACTCTCAGTCACACACAAACACACATACAAACATACGCACGCAGGGGTAGATGTGCTAATTGTCTGGATATGTGAAGCCCATCTGGAGTGGGCAGGTCATCCTAATCTGGCTGGTGAAATGTCTGGCATTCTCACCCATGAGGCATGGCATCCCTTCTATGGGCTTCATCTTACTCAGTACAGGGAGCTTCCCAACACCGTGAGCTCAAGCAGCCCGTTTTAAGCCGTGACGTGAATCCTCAGATTTTCCCATACACACGCTCTGACGTAACAGCCACATTCTCGTGACTGCTTCCATAAACAGACGATGAGCAGAGCCTGCAGTATGTACCAGAGCTGAATTTATGGCCTGTGATTATGGTATGTTTCCTGCTAAAATGGCCAATGATGTAAGAAAGACTGTCTTTGGTTTGGTGTTTGATAGTGATATGTACACTGGGGGGGGGGGGTGTGCCAAGGCTGAATACTGAATGCCAAACACCAAACCCCAAGCTCTAGTATATATTTTATATGTATTCATTTATTCCTGAACCACCGCATAAATCTGATTTATCTGATGTTTTTCAATGAACCTGAATTACATTACATTACACGGGAATGAAAAACATGACTTGTTTTGCTTTAAATGAAATCCTTTGGGGATGTGAAATCAGTGGGCTTTTTAACGCCTAACTGATCGCAATCTTTTCATTAGATAACTAGTCATTAATCTGTCTTTACACTGGCACTCCGCACAGTTTGGTACAAAAGGCGAAATCGACGACTAAGTTAAAAGCAGATGTGAGGGTTGTCCTGTTGTCCTGTTCATGGTCTACCGCAGTGTTTTGCAAAAGTGTAGACAAAATTCCGGATAATCAACTACCATGAATGATTGCTGGTTACTTCTTAATGTTTAACCATGAATTATTAGTCTACGGTTTGAAGTGGTTTTGTATTTAGTTGCAATGAGATGAGATGAGTGCGTAATGGACTACGAGAAAAACTCACAGCATATCTGGACAGTTATCCGGTTTGTCCAGCAGGCCTCCCTCCATGACGAAGCGCAGTACCTGCTCATTGGACATGCCCTGGTAGGGCTGCTCGGCAAGGGTGGCTATCTCCCACAACACCACCCCGAATGACCTAAACATCACAGAGAGAGACAGACAGAGAAAGAAAGAGAGAAAGCAAAGCACAATTAGATGGAGCATTCAGACATGCATGCGCACAGTCCCTCTGGCTTCTAAGTGCAGGGCTGGGAAATCAGCAATCTGTTCCTCACTTACGTAACCTAATCTACTTTGACGGCATGAAAACAACACTGTCTGAGTGCGAGGAAAAGCACAGCTCACAATTGCATATTTACTAAAATCGACGCTAGTCTTCAAGGCAAAAGTTTCGCAGGGCCCTGGGGTGGCTCTCTCAGCCCTTCCTGAGCCTTTACCTGGAAAAAGAGGCTTCTCATACATACGCAAGTTCTACATAAACACAACGCCCTTATGTAGCACCCATTTACCATAATGACTGCTATTTTTATTTCTGTGCTGCATTTTTCTTGGCCATGTGCTCCTCGTAAATGCAAGTCTATTGGTCCTGGAGCAGCAGGAAAGACAGAGCAGCAGCAGGGCAGAACAAGCACACGTACACAAATAGCTCTCTCGCAGTTCTTCCTATTGCTGGTCATTATTCATTAACTCTCCGTGGACACATTTTCCGCACTGGCCCAGGATCTGAGGCGCAGCTCCAGTGCTCTTAATGTGAGCCTGTTATAACAGTGACTTGTATCTAATTGGCTGCAATGGAAGTGTGTTGAAAAGCAAAACCACAGCAAAGCGAGGACGTTTTTAGTGAGGAAGAAAAAAAAAAAGCAAGGAACAAATGAAGACACCTAAGGGTGAGGTTTATATAAGCATTCATCCGGAGGACTTCAAAAGCAGCCCATCCGGTACAAAGACAGGGCTGTGGGTTTAGTGCTTTCACCCGTGGGCCCGTCGTTAACGCACATCTGGAGGATGTTAAAAGTGCAGTACGGCACAGAGCCAGAGCAATACACACAACTGCAAAACTGCACAAAAGCAATGGGCAAAGTTCTCCATTTAACTACCTTAATGATGAGCTTTACACAATTTTTACACTATATGAAAGCCAAATTCTGGCTAATACAGTATCTTGTGCATGGATTTACTGGACTAATGTTTGGTCATGACATTTGGTCTTGCATAAAGGTATCAGCACCTCATAGAATGAACCTGGACCAATTTGTGGACTCTTATAGACAACTGACAAGAGAAGTGTCATTTACAGTGCTTCAGGGTTTGGTACTTGGCCCTTGTTACTTGGCAGTCACAAACAAACATGCACAAACACATACACACATGCACACTTCCACAGAACCAGCAAGATCTGTGTGCGTATACACAAATATGGACACACTGCTCATACCAGACATCAGAGTTAGTGGTGAAAACGCCGTCTTTCAGAGACTCGGGGGACATCCAGCGGACCGGCAGGAGCCCTTTGCCTCCTTTCCGATAGTAATCCGTCTCATAAATGTCCCGTGTCATGCCAAAATCTGAATAAAAGAAGAAAGCGGGACTGTGATGAATGAGAGGGCATGATAGTGGCTCAGATCTTTTCAGCACCATTGCATCAAAGTCCCATTAAGATTTATGAGGCTCTTCCCATGTGCCCTCAATTTCTACTAAAATCCTTCATTTGGGCTGTTGAATGCTTCTGGAGTGTGTGTAAGCATTAATCACCTCCGATTTTGACAGTGAAGTCTTCGGCCACCATGCAATTCCTGGCGGCCAGGTCCCGGTGGACAAACTTGTTTGCGTTGAGGTACGCCATGCCGTCAGAAATCTCGCCGGCCATCTGAATCATCTTCTTCAGCGGCGGGAGGGCCTGGCTGCACGAACCCTGCTGCACAGTCGGAGGAAAGAATGCATAATGCATACAGGACATACAGTGTACATACAGTGTAGTGTTAAACCATTGTATTACAACTCGCTTTTCTTTGTTTTTTTTCCATTGTTTCTTCTGTTGTTTCACCACAGAGAAAGATACCATAAGGCTTTCATCAGAGAGAAAAAGGAGGGCATGTGGGAGAAAAGGAGACACACCTGATCTGTCTTTGAGTCCTGGCCAAACATTTTTTGGCGACATTGTAAGAGGATTCAGGTTAGTACTGCTTAGAACAATAGGAACAATAACAGGCTGTGCAAGAAATTTGTATAATGTATATGCTGTATATGAAAAAAATGACCATTCTGTGCTAAATACAGTAGTGCAGTAAAAATGGAAAATGGTTTGATATGTATTACATGCCCAGAATTTTGTGGACACCTCACCAATGAGACCCATGTGTGCTTTTTAAACATCCCATTACAGATTGAGTCCTCCTTTTCTTTGGCACACTATGTCTTTATGGATGCATTTATCTAAAAGATGGTTGTAGCAGCTCTGGGCACAAGCAAAAAAAGTGTGAAGAGTATTAGTATTAGTTCCAATACCTGTTTTGAGCGCAGCGAGCGCAGGTAGCTCTTCAGGTCACCTCGTGTCATCAGCTCCATGATCACAAGAGTGGGCTGGCCTTGTGAGACTACTCCCAGCAGCCGTACCTTGAACAATCACAGAGCAGGATCGTTACACACACCAGTGAGTACTCCTCTTTCCTCTTATCAGTGGTCACATTCAGAGCTGGTGAGTTAAGCTCACTCGTCTGGGATGGAGAAACCCATGTCCTCTAATAAAACTGCTCTTCTATCAACTATAATCAAGGACAGTCTGGGGCAGCTTCTTACCACATGATGACAGTTGAATTCCTTCATGACGGAAGCTTCGTTGAGGAACTCGATGCGTTCGCGCATGCTTGCCGATTCGTTAACTGTCTTGATGGCCACTCTGGTCTCAGGCTCATCCTTGACCACGCCCTTGGCAATGCCCTCATACACCATGCCAAAAGAACCCTGGCCCAGCTCTCGGCACAGAGTGATCTTCTCACGAGCCACCTCCCACTCATCTGGCACGTACACTGGCCACAGGAGAAGAATGTTTGCTTAAAACGTTTCTACATCTTCTGTACATTCATACATCTACAGCACTCTGGATTAAAAGGAAGGCCATTTTCTCGCCTATTTTCCACGCAAAAACGTGACAGCTTGCCGTTCTGACGGCAGAAACAGCTCTAGAAGCTTCCACAGACCTCTATCGGTTTATACATGTGCTGGCGGACGCTACCAATGACGTTCATAGGTGGTTTGCTATGTATTTTGAATAGGCTCTTTTTCTGGTTTTTCTGGTACTTATGCAATAAGCGACATCCACTCAAAGATGCCGTCTGTTCTTTCCTTTAATGAGTTCCCTAGAAAGTATGCGAGAATTTTAAAGGGAATGATTATTTACCAGATAATAATCAATCAATTCAATCAGTACTTACTCTCTGCTGCACTGAAGTACTCTGGGTTTACAGAGGCATAGAGAACTCCATTCCCCAATCTATCACTGTTCCTGTGAGAAGGTGTAACAGGACATCCGTGTTACCTCAACAGTGCATCAACATCATCGCTGCATTCCAGGATCCAAAAAAACACACGCCTCACCTCTTTTTTTTGACGAAGACGACGGTGATAATGAGAGTGACAAATAAGATCAGCACTATGATAGGCAGCGTGATGGCTAGGTAGACCATACTGTCATAGGCTTCTGTGGAAATAAATAAGACAAGCGTAAGCGCATAAGTACAAGATGAGACTGGATATACTGATATTTACCAAATATACCTGTTTATACCAAAACCTTGTACTTCAGGAGATTATTAATCCTAATATTTTGCAGTTTAATATTGACCAGAAAGCTTTATTAGTCCTTGGGCATGTAATGAAAGGCAGGCAGAGTGTGAACGAGTTAAGCCTTACGCTTGGATTGGCGGACGTAGAAAGACACCGGTTCGGTCCAGGAACCATTTCCTGCCAGCGAGGTGGCCCTCACACGGACTGAGTAGTTGCCAAAACCCAGGTTGGTTAGCCGTGTTCCTCTAAGCTCCCGGTACTGTTGCCGTGATACGCACTCGTGCTTCTCAGGCTGAACACACACACACACACACACACACAATTTCAGTCTGTGCTATTGTTAGTGGTATTCGGGCGTTTTATGCCGCTACTCACCTCTGAGCTCAGGCGGAACTTGAGTTCATACATAAGGATGAGACCACTGGGTTGTGGTGGCTCGGGCCATTTTAACAGAACCGTCCCCTCCGTCCTATCGTCCATCTCATGGGTTACCAGGCCAGGAATGTTGTCAGCTTTTTCTGAATGAGCAAATATTCCCGATCAATAAAACCCGTCTCACAAACCCTCAGATACTAATACTGAGCTAACATAACCTTACCTAACAAGACCCTTAGCCAATCCAGACCAGATTGTCAGGGTTGCTGTTTTTTAGTTAAGCTCAGAGTAATGGCTAATCACCACTACTGATTAGCTGATTAATATTAATAGCCTCTGGATTCATACAACAGAATCGGTGGTTTTAACATTAAGGCTGCCTTGAAGCTTTCTACCAGTCCCTTACTCGGGGTCTCTTCCTCAAGGCCCACACTATGATCTGGAGTGACGCAAACACACTGAATGGCCCCACCTGCAGGTTTGGTCCTGGAAAAGACGAAGGCGGCTGCACTGCATCTCTGGACCTCGTGGTTGCACGCGTGGATGTCTATACGGTAGACGGTGAACGGCTGCAGGTTGAAGATCTCGGTGTACTCTGTCTGAGACGTGGTTTCTGAGAATGGGTACACTCGCTCGACAAGCTCCGGTTCAGTCACGTTGCCTTCCGAGGCGGTCACGTTCTGGCCCGAGCCTCGTGCTATTGTCTCATTGGCGAGTCCAAAAAGCTCCCGCCGGCGTCTACTGTTCTGAGGTCTGAGTGAGAGGAGAGAAGAGGAGAGGAAAGGAGAGAAGAGAAGAGAAGAGAAGAGAAGAGAAGAGAAGAGAAGAGAAGAGAAGAGAAGAGAAGAGAAGAGAAGAAATGCTTGAATGAAGAATGAAACCATTTGGTCAGCATATTCTAGTGCACTCTTCACATGGCTTTCCAAAGCACACAAACATATACTGTTCAAAAAGCACAACTTCCACTACCGATTTACAGTAACCCTGTGGGATACACACTGCATGAGCTGTAACATATCGGGACTACGACGTGCTAAAATGTATTACTGAACTACGTAATGCTCAAACAGCCGGCATTCTGAAACCATGAACATTCTTCTTCCAACCCCAAATACCCTTGTGTATATCTTCCACCTATAGACAACACTTCCATTGTTCAATGCAAATAATATAGAGCTAATACAGCTAAGCTTTAGAGGTACAATGTCTGAGGTACAATGCTGTGCAAAAGTCTTTTTTTTGTTATTAATGTTTTTTTTTTGAGTCAGTAACAAAAGCAACACATTACAGAACAGACAAAAAAGGCTGCTGGGTTTCGCATGCAAAAAAAAGAAGCAAGTGTGATAGTCAAAGTCTCCAGAAGAGCCGTGGCAGATTCTCAGTAAAACCTAAATCTCATTTCCTTATAAAACTGCACACATTGTGAAACACCTGGGAACACTCTTTAAGAAAAAAGGCCACACCAAATATGGACTTCCTGTAGTTTATTACTGTTTACTGCACTTTATAGTGTTTTCTTTAATGTAGAAACATCATTATTTCCGAAAGGGGTCTTTGCTTTACAGCGAGTCTTTGCATGTATCTAAGACTTCTGCATCGTACTGTACAGTAATCAGCTGGTAAGTTTTACTGAGCGTCTTGGAGAATCTTCAACAGCTCTTCTGGAGACTCTGACTGTCACAATTACTTCTTTTTTTGCATGTAAAACCCAGCAACCTTCATTCTGTTTTTTTTCTGTTATGTAATGTCTTACTTTGGTTACTGACATACGAACATTTTTGAGCTGTGAAACACACGAAACACCTTGCTTGTTTTTGCAGCTGCAATATAACACAAAGCCACAGCTTGAAATGAAATGGCCGCGTTTACTATCTCTACTGAAAGAGAGGACTGCCTGCGTGTATAGTGATGATGAAGCTGAAGACCGCCCCGGTACCATCCGTTACATGCATGCAACACCAAAGACTGCGGTTTACCAGCTTGCTAACTGAGCCACTGCCACTTCACAGATGAAGCTAAAGCGCAGCAGCCGTGGCCTTACCTAGTGCCATCTTTAGGTGACATGTACCGATTCGCTCGCTCAGGATCTCTGCAAAGAATTCATAATCAGACCCTATGATGGGATTGAACTCAGACATGGGTAGACGAGATGGGTGCGACCAATAATGGGGAGTTAAGAGTTGACCGAACGTGTAAGATTGACAAGGACAAGCGGGATGCAGACAGAGATTATGATCATGGAGGACACATATTGAGTCATGCTTTTCAAGACCCCTTTTCAGAAGATCAACCTGTCAGGACTTCTATTTGTCCTTAAATAATTGTAATAAGTATTTAAACATCTGGTGTATGAAGATACATGTCCAGCCTGTGAAAAGTGCATGCGTATACACACTATATGGCCAAAAGTATGCGGACACCCGACCATATAACTTCCCCCAACTCCTGCCGCAACATTGGGAGAACACGCTCGTCTTGTTGTTGATTTTCCTCCACAAGGGGCCCAAACCTGTTTCATCATGACACAGCGGACACATCCACGACATCACTGGCTGACCTCACCGGTTCTCTTCTGGCTGAATGAATGCAAATGCCAACAGCCATGTTCAAACTTCTAGTGGAAAGCTTTCCCAGAAGAGAAAAGGGGCCCAATCCCATATTAATACCCATGGTTTTGGAATGGGACATTCAGGAAGCATTTATGTGCAGGATGCTCAGGTGTACATATACTTTTGGCCATAGACTGTATAGTAGTCTATACCAGTAGTCACTGGTGTGACTGTTTGAGTATTCAAATTTCAATGTACCATAATTAGCCATGATTTGTCAATTACCCAAAACTATGCAACTGACAAAATGATTAATCTATGAGGTCTGCACACACACACACACACACACACACAATAATCCAAATACTTCTGGCTAGAGAAGATGACAGGCGAAGACACCTGACAAAGTCTGCTGAGAAAGTGAGAATGACTCATCCACACACACACGCACACCAAACACACACACACACACACACACACATCCATGCCAGACCCTGAGGGCAGAAATCACACCTGCAAACCTCAGGAATGCTTCAATAGCTCCAACACAAAGCATCCTTTGATAACTCAGCTTCCTGCTCTGAGGTGGCAGAAATCAGGATGAAGTGTGTGCAGATACAGTGCTTTGGGCAGCCTCTCTGTAACTCATTTCCCTTCGCTTCCTGTCCTCTGAGTGTAAAAGAGAACGCAGACCCTTCACATGTGTGATTTGAATGATTACGGAGACTTCCAACTGGCTTAGAACCCACACAGCTGATCTATAGCCATGCGGGAGAGAGAGGACTAAAAGGGCACACTTTCTTCTTCTGTGTCCTCATTCTCTCTTTCTCTTTCTCTCTGTCCACTGGCTCGCTCAGTGGGGATCTTCCCACAAAATTCATTAACATTCCACGTGAATGCGCTGTACATTTCTTGGCAGACAGTCACTCCAAACGAAACAACCGCACAATAAAAGGCTGTGTGAGGCAATGAGGGAGGAGGAGCTAAAAAAGACAGACGCCGAGAGAGGAAGTGAGAAAGATGGCTTCTTCATTCACTGTCTCTTTCAACCAGTGCCATGAACCCTACCTTAAATCCTCAGCATCCATTCAGCCTCCGCTTCTTTATGAATTCTACATGCTAAAAAAAAATAACAGGTAAAGACGTCTGGCGCATGCATACACGCACGGGCATCACCTAGGCAGAATACCGTGCTCTCTTCCCGTTCTGAATGGTACCCTGTCATGTGATGGCAGCTTACATTATGTTACGTGATCAATGCTGTCACTCGCACACTTCCACTTTATCCTGGTCAGGGTTCCCGGTGGATCCGGAGCCTATTAGTATTTCGTTTTAGGAAGTAAAAAGTAACTCTTGGGATCTCTAGCTTTATTTATTATCATTCGCTTCTCTGACTTTTGGCTAAGATCAAGTGTAGTATCTGTTCTTATTAGTTTAATATCTGATACGTCCCCTACCCGGGGACTATATATTAAATAGATTTTTGGAACAGGGAGATGGAATAGGGGCTTGCTCCGTTCACTCCACGCATCGACCCGGGTTTGCAGTACTTCCGGGAATGGTGCACCCCCTCTTTGGGGGCAGTCATGGTCTGGAAGGTCCTGGGTTCGATTCCCGTGACTGACAGGACTTGGCTGAAGTGCCCTTGAGCAAGGTACCTAACCCCCATTGGCTCCCCGGGTGCTCATGTGTGTTCACTGCCCCCTAGTGTGTGTTCACTAGTGTGTCTCACTGCACAGATGGGTTAAATGCGGAGGTCTAATTTCACTGTGTGCAAGCACAAGTGACAAAAATGTCTGACCTTCACTTCACATTAGATTATCATTAAATTATGATTAGCAGGTTTGAAAGGTAATAACAGTAATCAAATCCTTACTCTAGAATGACAGGTTGGTCTATGATTATTACTGTCCCTTAGGACATTTATATTAGCCAACATCACACTGCTCAATTTTGCAGCACTGAGGTTCAATCAACTTACATCACCTGGTTTAAGAAGCAATGCACACACCCTGGAACAAAAAAAAACTGCAGGCAAGACTACAAAGTGTTGCACCTTCTGCCAGTAAATGTTGCTAAAAAGATTTAACAATTAAAAGATTTCACTTGCATTGCAAGTCAAACAATCAGTCTTTCTGCAGGGCTGCATCAGCTACACCACAGGGTATTATGTTTACTTGCCACTGCTGTAAATTGAACTCCTAATAAAGTTTTACATAAAGAACGCCAGATGTAAAGTATTTACCACAGTGACAATAACATGCTCCAACAAGCTCAAGGAGTTAAGAGCGAAGAGTTAAGTAAGGTTTCTTCTTCATGTCTGAGAGCCGAGGAGAACGTAGCTTTCATGATACTCGGGCTGGACAGAAATAGATCATGTGAGGCTAAAATGAGCTGGGCTTTTGCAATGGCCACAGTCATTTGGTAGCAACATGGTAAACTTGTAAAAGTGTCAAAATGCATCTGTCCTGATGCATACATCTATGTGGCTCTTCTCCAGGCATGAGCAGGAATACATTTGCCACTAGCAAATAAACAGATATCCAGTGCAGATGTCCTTCTGAATTCTGGCCAACGCAAGGGCATCATGGCACCGCGGAACGCCCGACCCTCAATCTCTTGTTCCAAATTAGTCTGCTAAAGCCTTTTCACATGCAGTAGCCACAGCTGCCCAGGCAATAACAAACCCCACCTCAGAGCAACACTGCGGCTCCTGAGCTAGCCTATGTCAGAAATGGGATGGGGAAACCTGATCTGGGATCAGGCTGCTGGCAGGGTTTGTAAAAGATCGCTCTACACAGCAAACCTTCTTCTGCCAAAACAATGTCAGCAACAAGTCAACAAAGTGGACCTGCCTGAAAAATGAGTTTTTGTGGTGCAAAACAAGTCAGACAGCTCTGAATGCTGACCTCAGCTCCGCTTTGAGCTCTGTCTTTTTTTTATCAGGAAGGAGAAAAAGTACAGTTTGGAAATGACTGAGTGGGTATGAGTGAGATTACTGTACCTGGGTGTGAATACAGAATTATGAAGGAAGTTCTCAAACACTTTGCTCAGGGCACGCTCCTCTGCCTCTGCCTTTAGGTCTTCCTTGGTCTTGGGGCATGGGCAGCATTGGCCTTTCTCACCACCAGCCTCGTCTGACTTAGTGGGCTTAGTGTCCTCCTCCACTTCAGACAGGGCTGTGGCTGAGATGCGGATTGGGATCTTCAGTTCTGTGGGCAAACAGAGTTACTATTATGTTAGTACATTTGGCTTGTGGTCACGTTCCAGTCATGGACAGAGTAGAAGGACGCTGACACATTGATGCGCAACAGATGGAGGATCCTAAGATAGGAGTATGAAATAAATTGGGCACAGACTAAAGAAAATAAAAGACCTCCAATAAGAGACAGTTGTGTTCGAGAAAAGCCTTGGTGATGACAGAGGTTTTAGGAGAAAGGCCAGATTGGTTTGAGCTGACAAAGAATATGCTTATAAATGAGGTGAGCAGAAAAGCATCTCAGAACGCACAACCTTGAAGAGAATAGGGTACAGCAGCAGGAGACCACCCCAGGATCCACTGAACAAGAATCTGAGCTCACAGTGGGCACAGGCTCATTGAACCTGGCCATTTAAAAAGTGGGAAATTACAAGGACATTGTCCAGTTTAGGAACGAGGAGTACATTCAGTATTCTTTGCATGTCTAGTGTACATTGGAGTACTTCTGGAGTTTGACGCAAAAGCCGATGCATGCCAATGGCCGAGGTAAATAATGAAACACTTGGTGCAAGGTGTAGAAATCACCAGGGCTGTTTGGGATTCATAAGGGTTAGAGTTAAAAAAGTGGAGTGAAATAACAAGTGGAGGGTTACATAACATGGAAAAATGTTAGCTGAGGTCCAAGGAGCGCGTTTGAAAGGGGTTTCCCTTACCTTTCGAGCAGTAGTTGTGCTGATAGAGCTCATGGTCCTCCGGCTGCTGTTGCCAGCGGAGGAGGTAGAAAGTGGAATTGCCATTTGGGGAAATGGGAGGAGACCACTTCACCACTAGAGATGAGGATGAATTTGCATATGCACGGGCATCCCTGGGCATTGACGGCTCTGTGAAGTGACCAGATAATAAATCTTTCCCTAGATAATATTGATCAAGTGGCAAAGACAGGTTATGTGTTTACTTCAAGCTCATAAACAAGCAAATCACAGAGATCTGATGTTCAGAGCTTTTGAGGTGGACCTGTTTTATACATTTACATTAGTGCATGGAGTCATATTGATGGTAATATATTAAGACTCCAGATGTTTCCTGTAAAGGAGGTTCCACTAGATTTTAAATCACATACTATTAGATTTATTTGAAATCATTACCCATGACTGCTTTTTGACTTTGAGCAGTTACCTACCTGAAGCTTTGGTGCGGATGTAGACCACTTCACTCTTAGCCCCGAGAGTATGTTTATCCTCCACCACCAGGGTGATGGCTTTCACAAAAATGGCGTATTGCGTCCAGGGCTTTAACGGGTAAAGCAGAACTCCCGGATCCAAAGATTTCTCCTGAGGGAGGTCCACGTCTACCATGGTCCAACTGGAGCCACAGCCATCCTGTCCATCAAACTCTGTGATGTTCTGAAATGGTCTGTGTCACAGAAACAAATCAGCAGAAGCATTTTAAATACGCCGTTCAATCTGCAAACACGTGTTACTAGGCTTTACACAGGATATGTCTTATTAGACCTTGAGCTGCTTTCTGTTCTATGAAACCACATTTAAAAAAAAAAAAAACAGATTCCTATGGGAATTTTGTTGTCCTGACGGCAGATTGGATCATTATGGAGCAGGAATCGCATATCTGATTCGCTAAACAGGAACAGATTTTAGAATGGTCCTTATTTGACTCAGGAGATGAGCTCTGCTTCAGATTTTTCAGAGTAACACAGATACACTCACGCTTCCTTGTAGTAGACTATAAAGCTGATAAGATCTCTGTAGTCTGGCGGTCGGTAGCGTTCCCAGGTCAGTTTTATTCGATTGCTCTGGGTGTTGTTGTACTTGAATTTCAGAATATGACTTTCACCTTAGGGAAAAACGAGACAACCGAGAGTCATATTAGAGATGTAATGAAACGTCCATCTTGCTGAATTACTACTTTCAAGATGGCCAGATAAGTGTACATAGTATAAAAAAGAAGCTACTCACAACTAGCTCGCTCCCCGTTGTTGCGAACATCGTCTTCCTCCATCTTCTCCAAGACACCCGTCTTCTCCCACATCTTGCGAATCTCGGACATACAGAGTTTAGGGTTGGAACGGAAAAAGAGTTTACCTACTCGGATGGTCAGGTTGTGTTGGCTCCAATCCCACAGATGCTGCAGGTGCTGATTATCCAGCGCTGAGAATGCATACATCCTGTTGGACACAAGAGCAAGTGTTAGCAAGAACAGACGAGTGGTGTTATAATACTTGAGTCAGGTCTTGGTCGAGACCGCCTTTTCATTTACTCTGCTTCGTCTTGGAACTGAAAGCAATTCAACTCAATCTTGAATCAGGGACTAGAGTGGCATGGGCTGGAATCTTAGAGGGAATTTTAGAGGGATACCAGTTTTTCTGGTACTTTAGTGTATAATGTTGGCGATGCAAATGAAATAGGACTTGGACTTGGCCTGAACTCAATCTCCACTCAGTCTCACCTCCTCAGGCTTGACCTCCAAAACGTCAAAGCCTTGGTCAGACTCAACCCGTTGAGGTCTTGGTTCGGCTCTTACTTGATATAGGTGAGCTCATACCCATCACTACAAAAGAATACTTGCGTTGCTGGGCAGAAACCCTGAAAGGTACACTGTTGGTATCTTTAGTGTGTATATTTTACCTAGAAACATGCATATGTTTTATGCTACAAACTAATTATGGCCTATTTATATCCCTTAAATAATTTTTTATACATAAATTATATCCATGTATATGTTTTGATGTGAATCACACATATTACCAGTGAGGGTCCAACCCCAGTGAAAAGCAATCTTACAGTATTTAGTATTATTTTTTGTGAGGGTAGTTTACAAAGAATTCGATGGTACAAAGAAAGAGTACAAAGACATAGAAATGAAAGAGTATGCTTCATGTATGTATGTAAGTATGTAACTTACAGTAATGAATCATTACTACTTTATATTGTGGCGTAATTTGTACATTCCTGTTCAGCGTACTACAGAATTATTTTAAAGAGGACAAATCTGTGCATCTTTATTACAGCTATGCTCACTCAACTGACCATATAGGCAACGCTGTAGGTACACATTTGCTGCCTGTAACCTGTATGTTGCTACATGCAATTTGTCAGACCTCCTCTACCCATCCGTCAACGCACAGAGGTCGCCCCTGACAGCACAGTTGCGACACTTACTTGGTCCTGGTATAGCAGAACACTGAACACGCTTTATCGGTCCGTCATACCAGTCCAACACTCTTTAACAACCCCCTACAGTGCCAGCATCACCGCTGCGCTGAGAAAGCTCCACCACGAAAATATTAGGCATAATGTGTGTGTTTTGAATCCACTAAAGCCACAGCAAGTATGTGCACATATTGTGTTTCATCCTCACACTGAGCTGATGTGGAAGTAATCTGCACTCTGGGTATGTTTAGTTCCACAGAACATCTAAGGAATGTGGGGAATGCTAGACACACACATACAGGCCCCTTACAAGACGAAACCTGAGAACAAAGAAAGGCTTTCTCACGACCTCTTGCACCTTCATCGTCTAAGCCCCCTAGACATTGTACCTGAAGCGAAATTACTCCGAGTTGACATCATGCTAAAGACGAATTTTAGCTCCGTGTTTAAGTACACATACAGAATAGATTCACTTACAGACTCTCAGCACATTCTCTGTAAAAAAGTACTCTACACACGTTAGAGGCCAAATACCAAGGCGGCTCAAGCCTACTCACGTCTTACATCTCCCTTTAGAATACCTAATGACATAATCAAATATACAAATACTGATATAGTATATGAATATATAGTATGCATGAATAAAGGTATGTATTTGCTGCATGATGGACCGATGGATCCGTTGCACGCTTTCATCAGGAGCCGAAGGAAAAAGTGATGCATATGATGATAAAGAAACCACTTTTCAGAAATATCATTCTGGAAAATGGCTGTATAGTGGGCAAAGTGGGCCGTATAGTGGGCCAAGTCACTGTATGTAACTGGTGTAATAAAAGTACATAAGCTGCAGAAGTCAGAGTGTATGAAAGGTGTGGTGTTTACTTTGGTGGTGGTGTACAAAACAACATGAAGAGGAAAGGCTTACTGGTCTAAAAGCTCCTCGCCGTTAATGTAGCGCAGACTCTTCAGGAAGGAGAGGGAGCTCAGAGTGTGAGAGTGTTTGATCCGCACGTAGCCTGTCACTGTCTGGATCAAGCCCATGAAACTCTCCAGCTCTGAAGCAATGTTGTCTAGAGAAAAGCGGGACAAAGGGATAGGTGAAATCATGTAGGTGTTATCACAGTGGGACATATTAACGTAGTGATAAAGCCTCACAGTAAGCTGCACAGTAAGTTCATAAGATTTTTTTCGCCCTAATTTAGTCGTCTCCAATTCCCACCCATCAGTGCTTCCCTCCTTGTCACACGACGAACTGCCAGTCAGGGAGG
>JAOTRJ010000038.1:23001760-23013300 GCA_028564905.1 Leptodoras praelongus | reverse complement strand
ACACACACACACACACACACACAAACATATGTGAATGGTGCTGATGGTAATGTCACTGCTTTGAGGGAAATGCACCTCTCTAGTTGTATTAAACATGTCTCTGTCCCAACTTTTTTTTGAGTGTGTTGCAAGCATTATTTTTTTCTACATTTCTTTATATTAAAAAAAAAAGAAGTTCATCATTGAAACTTTTCTTTGTCCTTTTGTCTGTTAAGTAAAGCTTCAAATGAATTGATAACTTACAGATTTTATCAGCTTTTATTGCCTTTTTAGAAAGTGTCCCAACTTTTCTGAAAAAGGGGTTTGTAGATAAAACAATTACTCTTTTCAGATGAAAGGTTAGATGATCCTTTAAAAGGTGTGTGTGTGTGTGTGTGTGTGGGTGGGCTGGATGTGAGATATAAGGATAGGAAGTTGAGAATCCTCTGTCCCAGGTGGGGTTTTTTTCATCTTAGGTGAGACTTCAACAGGTTGTCAAGGGCACTCTGTCTGACGAGATGCCTTGTCCTAATCTGAACTCTCTGCAGTCTCCCTCCCTCTCTTGCGCTCTCCTACAGCTCTCCTGTTGTATTGGCTCCTCTCCCTTTTGTTCTTCTTTGAGAGGCTGGTGCACGTCTGCTACATTTTTCTCTGGCATCCCCAGCTACTTAACATTCGGCATCTGGCTCCCCACACACGCACTCATGGCACACTTGTATTCTTTTATACTATTTAATTTGGGAGAAGGGAGGAGAAAAATAAGGCTTATGTGTGGGGCCCTTCTTTTTGTTCTGAGAGAAGGACAAGCCTCGTGCTGTGGTCGTCTTTAGAAACAGCAGCTGGCTGGAGTGAGCTGAGCAAACCCGGCCACCCCTGCTTCTTTCTCTGCTTTTGTTTCTCTCTGCTTTCATGTGTGCTCCGCTGACAAGGCTCCGGCTGGACCGGTAACTGTGGCGGCGTGCCACGGCTAAACAGCCCAAACACCTCTTTTTGGCCCCTGTTTGTGATGGAGAGCTTGGTGCAACTTCCAAATGTAGCTTTATGAAATGCACTTCATTACTGTGCATTTCAGCTCACTATATTGCAGGAGGGATTTCATGAAGCAATTTTCCTTTTTTTTTAACAGCTAACAGGGGATCAACAGATCCATCTTTCCAAATGAGAGGAAGGAAGTGAGTGGCGTTCGATGACTTCCCCTCATCTGCACTCGTTTCCCAGGACTGGTGGCTCAGTGGAATGCATTTAACATCTGCTTACTGCCACTTACCCTTTGGGTGGGTTAGAATAAAGCTGCCATTAACATATTCCACCAAGCAACTATTCGCCCAAGTCTGTAAACTTATACGTCATGAACTCTCCTTTCCTTTTCAAGCTCTATAAACAGTCTTTAGTCTACATTTTCTAGCTTACTCAAATGTGACTCAGGTATGAATCACCTCCAGTTTGCAATCTTTAATCATCTTTTGACATCAGCAACAGCAGTTACCTTCATGTGGCCTTTCAGCTGTGCTCGGTAATGAGAAAATGTGACAGTTCTGTCACAAAAGGAACAAAAATGATAGGAGTGACAAATATTGTAGTTAGATGAACAGACAGTGTTTAAGAGTTTTGACTTTGTGGGGATATTTAGCTTTTTTTTCCATAAAAAGGAGCCTTTTAATTATTGAAGTAGGTTTAGATGTAGGCATAACTGTACACTGAAGAACCAGAAAAACTGGTATAGCAGTTAATACTTGGTAGGTCTGCCATGGAATCTTGGAGGGAACATTGCACGGTCCTCATGCTGATGTGTGTTGAGGTCCTAGCACTGAATTCCAATGTCACTTGAGGCAGTGTTGCATGACTATCACGTAAAACGATTCAGCTGACCCTGGTCACGTTCTAGTCGTTCACCCAGAGTCTTTTTACGGCTACGCTGCTGTCCTAAGATCAAGGATTTGCCGGAATTCTTATAGCCACAGTACACCCTTGAGATGCCCCCTATATACGTGAAAATCCAAACTTTGGATTCCGTAGATGTCTATCAGTTTATGTTATAATATACGCACTGGCAGGTAGAAATAGGCCCAGTACCAGTTTTTCTGGTACTTCAGTGTAATAATACTAATGTCACTGGATGTTCTTGTTTGTGTGTGTGATGTGGATGGAACAGGACAGCTGACAGCCCTCCCCAGCTCCCACTCATGATTGGCTGCTGATGACATCATTATTCTATTCTCCCCATTTCACCTTCTCTGTCTACACTCCAAACTTTCTCTCTGTCCTCCGCTCCAACTGCAATCTATAACACATTCTGGCACAAACCTATTCATTATGTTGCACTTACACAAGTCTGTCTGATTATAAAAATTTTTTATATTGTAACAATTTTATAAACTTAGTCAGAGTCTTAGCCACCGTCACACTACCTCCCTGCAGACACAACACTGTTACTAGTCATGCTCCTTTTATGGTTAATACTCTCTCTCTCACTCATGCCTCACACATACACACACCCTCACAAGAACAAAGCCAATCAGGACCCATGAAATCAATCACTATGTTCATTTCAAAGCACTGCCTCTGATGTCTCCCAAGGGTCATATAGCCGATGACCTTTCACAGACACAGGGGGCAGGAGTCTAGAACGTTCTCCTCCACTGTCTAAGCTGATATACTGCCGGGGGACATATAGGAAATGTGAAGGGTATGAGGAATGTGGCTGCTATTTGTAGTCGAAGCTTACAGTATCATAGGCTAAAGGAGAGAAGAAGATATCAAACTGGTGACCCCTGCCGCTACCGAGGTGGTCCATGCCCACATCACAGACACTCATCCAGTGGTCTTCCACGTGATTTTAACTATGTTGTTTAGATGGAGTCCTGGAGTTAATAAGGTACAGTGGATATATAAATCTATACACCCCTGGTTCTTTTGCAGGGATTTGTGAAGTAAAAAAAATTCAACCAAGATAAATCAAATCCATTTCCATTTCCAGATCCTTTAACGTGATATTGCAAACAGAATTTAGGTGAAAAGCAAACAGAAACAGTAGGGGGAAGGGTGTTGAGCGGACCTAGTTACCTGGTTGCACAAGTGTGCATGCCAAAGCACCTTGTGCTTGGAACACACCACTCATTCTTGTTGGGTAAGAGTCTACCAATATCTTAATTTCAGAACTTAATTTCACTTTTCCGTGCAAAACTCCAGCCCTCTCTAATATCTAGCTTGGTCTCATATATTTATATATTTTGCCATATAGTTTGGGTTTCCATCTGGACTGTTCCTACCCCATAGCCCAGACAAGAGAAGGACACAAAAGATTATTGTCACATGCAATGGCAGACCAGTACTTGTTTATTGTTGCTGGAAGTCTCTGGCAGCCTCCCGGATTTCACCTTGTCCTAATCTGTCACTGTGGTGCCCCATTTTCTCCAATCGGTGATGAAGACACACAGTGTTCCATGGTATATCGATGGAATTTGGAAATTCTTGCATCCTGTTCCTGAACTACACCTTTGGACAACAAGTGCAAATCAGACATTTAAGTGAGCCCTAGCCACAGCACCCGGGGAGCCAATGGGGGTTAGGTGCCTTGCTCAAGGGCACTTCAGCCAAGTCCTGTCAGTCACTCTAACCCCAAGACCATGACTGCCCCAAAGGAGCCAGTGCATCATCCCAGTGCAACAAGATCCTATATATGCTTCATAAGCTCTTTGCAGACCATGACTTCAGCCATCAGATACTGAGAAGATGGCATGAAAATCCTACAGAAAGAGTTGCTCTTTCTTGGTGTTAATCAGAATTACTTCACAGATGACAGGTGTACGATCATTACATACTGGATCATTCCGAGCACCCTTTATAAAACAGTGTGAACACCTTTTCACTTTGTTTTCACTTTAGGGAATTATTTTTTATTGTTTTTTTTTTTCACTTGAATTGTGCCGGCTGCTATATCACATTAAAGGTGGGAAAGGTTCTGACATGTTTTTCTGTGTTTTCATTGTTTTTACATCACAAAACCCAGCAATTTTAACAAGGATAGGTAGACTTTTTTATCCACTGTATGCATTATTTAAGCTATTATATTGATCAGGGCTGGATTTAACCTACGTGCTTTGGAAGTGCTGTTAAAATGTCAGAGTGGGTAACTTTTATTGCAAAATAAATGTTGTTTCTATTTACATTATATTTGCCTTACAATATTATCTGTTCTCTGAATGTTTCAACAGGGAAAGCCGAAGCACGCGTCTAGCTGCACTGAGTATTGACGAGATTGATACCAACTCAAGCTTGATGCCCTAGGACAGGGGTGTCAAACAAAATCCCCAAAGGGCCGGCGTGGGTGCAGGTTTTCTTCCCAGAAGAACTTTCCACAAGCCACACGCAACTGAAAGTCAAAATCCGTTGATTAGATCCACTGATTAAAAACAGGTGAATGAGGCGTGGCTCCTGCTTGGTTGGAAGGAAAACCTGCACCCACGCTGGGCCGTTTTGGATTTAGTTTGACACCCCTGCCCTAGGACCTTGGCTAAACATGCACATGGGGTAGCATTTTAAGACTAGCTGTGACAGGGAGTTTATATTTAAACCAGGGTCAACACTAGCAGAGGTGATAGACCCTCCTTTTCTAATTGTGTGCTAACAGGAAAAGGGCTCATACATGTACCAGAGCTGGTATTACTTTCCTCCTCAAAGTCCTCCAGAAAAGTTTCTGACTGCCAAGAGCCACTGTTAAATTTCAGGGATTAAACATTTGCACATGCCGAGTGATCTGGCAGTAAAACCAAAATACACAGTAAAGCAATCAGACAAAAATCAAAACCACAAACGGAAAATAAACAAAATACTGTATGCCTGTAATAAGACTGAAGTGGACAGCCTCTTTCGTAGAGTAGCTGGCTCAGCGAATACTGTAACTAGAAGCAACTTACAAAGCGGTTAAGCAAACAATGCTGCAAGATTGCGACCAGGATTAGAATGTTAGATTGCTCTGTCAGCCAATCAGCATGGAGAAACAGAATCATTTGAATAATGTACTTGATAACAGAGGAAGAAAAAGGTTTGTAAACCAGTCGAGAATAAAGCAGGCATTGGGGAAAACCGAAGGAGGTGTAAGGAAGAGGGGTGTAGCCCATTCCAGCACCCCGCTGAATCCGACAGTGACTTATAGCTAGTTAATGTTACACTAATAATCCATCACATAAGCTGCCATTACACTGACAGACCATCACCCTTTAGGAGCTCAATTGTAAGATCAATAACACAACTTGCATTAGGTCCTCAAGGGGCTGTTTATAAAGAAGACATTATAGGGGGCTGGCTTGAGTCACCGCACTGGGATCAACCAAACTGAGAGGCCACGTCTGAGGTAACAACCACTATTGGCAAACGATACTTGTTAATGTATTCAAAATAAAATAATATATATATCGTATGCGGCATGGTTTGTCTCTCAAGCATATCTCTGCTCAATACAACATTCTTCTGAATGAACAATTTAATCCTACAATGAAACATTTCTAGCCTGATCCTGATGGGTGTGGTCTCTTCCAGCATGACTCCGCCCCCCTATCCACAGGGCACAAGGACTGGCTGGATGAGTATATAAACCATGTGAATCTCATGCTATGAGGAATATCTTTTAGAAAAACTGTGTTCTTCCAGTCAGCTCAGACCAGTCTGGTCTGATCTCTCGTCTGATCTCTCTCAGCAACAAGGTGGTCCAACTTGCAGACCCTCTGAACACGGGATGTTTTTTGTGAAAATCCCATTCTGATGTTTGATGTGAACATTAATTGAAGCTATTGAACTGTACCTGTATGACTGTATGCACTGCGCTGCTGCCAAACGAGTGAATAATTAGACAACTGTACCTCTGTCTGCGTTGTAGGTGTGCAGGTATACCTAATAAAGTGTCCGGTGAATGTGATATAGTGCTCTATATATATAACATTCACTAGAATACAGTATAGTAATGAATAAGTGATTGGAGGAATAATTCCAGACACAGATATGGTATGTATGTGTGTGTTTTTGTGTGTGTGTGAGAGACAGAGAGACAGACAGAGAGCGATAGAACAAGCATGAGAAAGGGCAAAGTGAAATGGTGCGAGTCCGCCCCCATCCCCATGCTTAGCTGTTAGTTAGATTAAGGAGGACTGGCCGTGTTCTGTGCAGGCGGGAGAGGTGAAAAATCACTGCCTCTGTACTGCGCAGCTGAAAAACCCACATCAGACCCTTCCCAATCAGCACTGCAATCAACACCATCCTGGCCCCTAACACCCACCAGCATCCCCTAACCCACCCCTCTGCACACACACACTCACTCCCGCATACACAAACACACATACACGTGCACGCACACACATGTAAACACGCACACACCGAATGTTTTTCTTCGACATAGCAACATGTTGCCCAATGCTCAGGGGACTACCATAACAACAGTTCTTGTGCAAGCACAGGTGGGGGGTAAGAGGGATAAAGGTTTGCTTATGCATGGCTATCCAAGGACGAAGGAAAGAAAGAGCCACAGGCAAAGCATTAACCACCTCGAAGAAGCAGGATTTCCAGAGATGATTGAAACAGAATAGCACGCCCCCGCGCACACACCCAAACAAACAATGGCCCCTTTTGTGCAGTGTTGTGCCACAGACGCAGCCAGGTCTGACATAAAGACACAGTCTGAAAACGCAGGCACTGACTCCCCCTTCCCCCTTCCCCCTTCCCGTACACACACACACACACACACAGTCTGCCATGACGCAGCAGCGACACCAATAAGGCAAGGCAGCGCTGGAGCTGCAGCCCACTACAGGTCCCCTGTTCTCAAAAACATGCCTTTTGTCCCCCAGTAGGCCATCATACACCCTCCCCCCAAAACACACACGCACATACAGCCACAGCTAGTCAGCTCTGCAGTACTCTTATTGTACAGAAGGGGGACAGAGAGGCTCTCCTGCGCTGTGAGACTTCCGAGACAGAGAGTGCGCGCGAGAGCGAGAGCGAGAGCGAGAGAGAGAGAGAGAAGGAGGATGGGTGACGCTTCAGGCAAAAGCACCGTATAATTAGCCGGAGCCAAACAAAGATGTAAATCGCTCACTCCACTCCACAGAACAGCACGGTGATATTTGTGCCAGACGCGGTTTCTTTTAACCCTCAGGTCTGCACTTCATGAACAGCCCAACAAACAAAAACACCAATTAATGCTGAACACATGGAGCGCCAATTAAGCCCTGCGTCCACGAGCCAACAAGCGTTACTTATTCTCGAATTAATGACATTTCACTTTTGGCATTCGGGAACGGCCACATCGTCCGACCTGCACTCCGAGCGAGCTCTTCTACATGGAAAAGCCTTTTGTTCAACATAACAAGCAAGAGGGACTTCCAGCGAACAGACAGTCGTCTCTGCTTGACAGCTGATGTATTTCTGCTACAAAGGCAGCCCAGTGTTTCCTGAGGGTTTGGTGGGAGCCTGAATAAGCACTCATCACTCCCGGCCCTCTTCAGCCCCATTCAAACATCTCGATCAATGGAATAACCACACAAACACACACACACACACACATGGAGCCTAGGGCGTTTCCTATATACTACTCAACTTAACCTTCTTCAAACAACAATTAGTAATATATACACAAACATACACACATTGTACACACACAATCTTTGACAAATGGACAAAAAATCCTACACCTACACCTAAATCTAACTCTAAATCGAAACCCTGGTCTCAGTGCTTAAGACTGGGTTACTGTTCAGAAGGTTGTGGGTTCAAGCCCTACTATACTGACACTCTCTGCTCTGGGGATGCTGTGTCCCCACACACACACACACACACACACACAGGAACAGAGTGTGAATGAACAAAAGAATTCACAGTTATTGAAAGCAGATATCTGTCCATGCAGAAAGAACACGCAGTTCTTCAAGATAAATGATTTGTACAACTTCCTCTACCAAACCCAATCAAGGACAGAAGGTCAGGACTCCAGATTTCATCGAGTTCCAACGCTGAACGAATTCCATTTGAACACACAATGTAACATTCCTAACGAAATACTTTATCAGGGCTGAGAAACCAGACTCGGTATCAAAATCACAAGATGGTACTATTTATGGCATTGATAATATAAACCTTGGAGTTTCGACTACATTAGGACTGGGTGCTCGATGAGGGACATTTTGTAAGCGTGATTGTTTTTCCTGATGGCTAGAGTAAATTATCATGAACACTGATATTATAATCTGAACAGACTGGCACGTTTGTACACGTCCCGATACAGAAATAAATAAATGTAGAAAGACAAAAAATAAATACATGTAAAAATACAGAAATAAAGAAATGTAGAAATAAATGAATAAAGAAATGTAGAAATGTGTAAACACAAAATATATATATACAGAAATAAATAACTGTAGAAAGACAAAAAACAATTAATGTAAAAATACAGAAATAAATAAATGTAGAAATACAGAAAAACAGAAAGAAATAAAGAAAGAAATACAAAATAAATAAATGTAGAAATACAGAAATCAGTAAATACAGAAGTAAATGTAGCAATACAGAACGAAATAAATAAATGTATAAGTACATAAATAGACCAAATAGACTTTGTTGTACAAAACTGTACAAAGAAATTCAAAACATTTATTTTCATGAAAAAAAGTGTATGAAAAATATTGTACAATTGTAAAAAAATTATTTTTTGAATATTAAAATATTTATTGGTGCATATATTTATTTCTTCTTAAGTCATTTCTTGTCCTCTATAACAACCCTAAACAAATCTTAAAACATAATCTGCAGAAAACACTTACGTTATCTAACTAGCAGAGTATATTATAATATAATATTTATAATATCTAATATAATATATATTATATAGTATAATATTATATAATAATTATATATTATATAACGATATAATATTTTATATATATTATATATATTATATAATAATATAATGTTTTATATATATATTATATAATAATATAATATTTTAGCTGTCATATAGATTTGGTTGGCTACATACAGAAGCTGGAGTTTAAATGCAATAACTTTTATATAACAAGTTTTTTATTTCACTTATAGTTACGAACAACTGCTATTTTTGGCTGACTTGGAAAAAGGTGTCACAAACTGTTCACAGTTATGCTGATAATCACATATCCCACCATGGAATCATGAACAAACTTCCCTTGAGATAAAAAAAAAAATGCCTTTGTGTAAAAAAACCTGCACTGTTTTACTAAATATCATGCTACTTATCACTCTGTGATCTGGTTTGGGACGTGGCCTCCGTGCCACGCACTGCTGCAACAGGTGATGCCATGTCACAGCCTGCTGAGATTTCAGTGAAATCTTTGTTGCCAATGCAAGCGCAGACAAACACTGAAGCTCCGTCAATCAGACGATTATGTAATGTTTATCATATGCAGGATCAAGGTTTACACTGGCTCTGAGGCGTGCAGGCAAATAAACCAATGTTACAGCTGTAGCCCGTAAAAAGGGCACTCAAGAAAAGGCAGTAAAAGCACGGAGGTTTTGAAATGAACGAGCCTTCCTTCACATCTAGATAACCGAAAAGCACTTCAGTTACAGGAAACGCTTCATTTTCAGTCTACTATACTCGACAGAGTAACTGACAGCCTCGTGCCATCGGTGCACAAGTGATAGAACAGATGTATGGGGAAATTATTCATGTTATGCAGAAAGAGGATAAATTTGAGACAGAACACAGCAGTAAGATAAAGGTGTGTGTGTGTGCCTGATAGCGTTCAAGATGCAGGTCAGTTCCGTTCACGTGCCTGCAGGCTGAAATTCTTGGCTGGAGCGTGTAGCTGCACACCTGAAGTGTATACAGCATGCACGTCCTGTGCCGTCTCTCTCTGTCTCCCCTGGCTGTTAGAGCTCACAGCTCAGGAATGAGATGATTAAAACCATGATTAAGGCCACACCTCCTCCTAAACATCTTTTCCATTTCAGATACGTGAAGGCACTCAAACGCAGAACATTCCAGATCCAGACATCCAGACATGCTGAACATAATACATCTGTCAAGACTGATTTGGAGCAAATTACTTTGGTAGCTATTGCATCACATGGCAGGGGTTACAGGAGCAAAGTGGGAAAGCATCTCTAGAGATCTGTTAATAAGGCATACTTAGTCAATATTGCATGAATAAGAGCGCGGTTCTACTGAATACCGTGACTCGGTTGAAGGTAAGCAGAGCTGTGCCAATATTCAGTATAAGCGTATGATTACTAGGTTTCTATAAACAAGAAATTGCGTATATTGTGCATGTGAGATTTCAGACACAACAAGGCCTAATGTTGTGATTATTTTTGCTCAGCTAGCAGTAACAGACCCCGAAAAAGTTCCCACATTCCCATTACAGGTGCTTCTGGTGCATCCGTTCATTATTTAGGATTTAGGATTTCCTCAAAATTTCATAATTCATGTAATATGCTCGTTGAGTCTCCTAAAGAACCCAAGTCAGAATCTGAGTCCAAAGTGTTCAAAATCTCCAAATCTACCTCACACACAGTTATTTAAGCCATTTAGAGTTTTACTGGTCAACAAATCAGGCCACAGTTTTCAATTCTGGACATCATGAACAATGACTCCTATTCCAAGCGCTGTGAGAAAGTGCTGAGTCAGCAAATTTCTCGAGCAAAGGACGCTTTAAAATGGTGAATGTTTCTTTATTTACTTCTCAATAAGCCAATCATGCTCACCTAACAAAGACAAACGTTGAACAAACCGTTCTCATGTTTTCCAGTTTAATGAACTTTTTTACCGAATATAAAAAAAACACGATTTTTTTTTTCTACTGGCACAAGACCACTGTCCACCATGCGGTTCTAATTATTCAGGAATTTGAAAGGAAGTAGCTAAAAAACAAGGAATGGGTCCAATGTGGCTGCTCTGCCCACCCTCCTCATAGACCAATATCCCAGCATGCATCATTTTAACCCTGATGACCTTTGGTGGCTTGAGTCAGGCCAAGATACAACTGTTAACCACGGTAACCAGACTGTGGATCAGTAAAGTAATGGCACTTCACATCAGCACAGACCTCCGAGTTACTGAGCCGTGGCTACTGTAAGTTCTCGAAGCATCGGAAGGTTAGAAGCAGAACCTAAAATCTATTCATTTGTTCTGTGTAATTGACAAAGCTCATAGTGCTAAAATGAGGTCCTAAGAAAACACAGGGGCAGTCTAGAGAGCAAGTCTACAGTCAGAAACTGAATCAGGAGCATTCCTAAATGACTGCTGCTGGCAGGTAACAGTGGAGTCCAGTAGTGTTGTACTACTCGAGTCCAGTATTCATCTTGACCACCTTTTACCTTACTTGCCTCAGAATTGAAAGCAATTCTACTTGAGCTTGTATCAGTCTCAGACTAGAGTGGCATGGGCTGGACATGTTAGAGTGCAATCTGCTGGAGTTCATTTCTTGAACCACACAAATTTCAAGAAGCAACACAGTGCAGGACTTGTATATGTCATTCCCAAGACGAACTGACGCTGTATTGGCCGCAAAAGGAGGCCCTACACCGTACTAATAAAT
>JAOTRJ010000038.1:22980996-22991876 GCA_028564905.1 Leptodoras praelongus | reverse complement strand
GACGTGCACAGGTGGTGCTGCTATGTATATTGCATAGTTTTTCTAGTACTTCAGTGTGTATATAGCATGGTCTTACATTTACTTGTAAAATGAAGTCCATTTGCTTATCGCTCTGGACAAAGATGCCAGTGACTTTACTGTAGAAGCCTGTTTTATTTTGTTTTAGTTAAATTTTTTCTTTTGCAGCCGCTGTATTTTGCCTAAATATCATTATACACAAACCCACGTGACATAAGTTCCTTAGAATATGAAAGGCGAAATGAAAGGGTCTACATTGATGACATCAGTGATATATAGAGACATACAGGATATTGCCTGCACTCCACCCAGTTTCTTAGAGCTTGAGCAATCTGAGGGCAGGCCGAGCTTGGTGATATTGACTATAAAAAGGATACAGAAAAGTCATACAGAAAAGGCGTTTATAACACAGATCAATGGAAAAGTCTTAATTAGTCAGTTTATTTGATTTTACTATTATTCTTCTTATTTTCTTATTATTCTTTTTTTAATTTTCATAACAGCTTTTTTTTATCGGAGTATGACAGCTGAGGCTCCGCCTCCCCTGACTTCCCTGCCTCCCCCTGACCGCACGTTCCTGACATCACCCTGCTTAAAGGAAGACTAGATAGATAGATAGATAGATAGATAGATAGATACATAGATATATAGACAGTCTGGCAGATGTAATTACAGGTAATATAAATATTATCAATATTCCACTGCATAGATGACCCCTGTGTGTGTGCTTCTGCAAAATGCTTAGAAGCATCTGCAGTGCCTTCCCTGTGGGCTTAGCCTCAAAGTGAAAAATAATCTGCTGGAAACGTCTTATCTCCTCGCCTCTCCTCATCTCTGCATGTGTGTGTCCAGCAACAGCGGACGGCAGAAGGCCACTTAACCAACTGGCCAAAGCTCCCACAGGAAGAAGGACACCCTTCAACCCCTTTCCTCTGATTTCCTCATGCTTCTCGTCTACGTCTCAAGTTGCTGCAGCTGTTACGAAGGAGTCAACGACTCATTCGTGCAAATGCCACAGGGATTTCCTCACAGACGAGCACATCCCCGTTTACACACAGGCTTACTCTCCCAGCAGGTAAAACATGCCATGCATTTGTGTAGCCTGAAGGCAGATTCACGAATCGCATTCTCATGAATAAACTGAAGCGAATGCTACAAATGAACAATGTTTCAAAGACAACGCTAATTCATTAACAAAAATGCTTTAGCATGATGCGTAAATCAGGCGCTGTGCCTTAACCAACTCCCAAGGGCTCAGCAGTCTAAACATCAGTAAAAACAATTTGTGGAATTCAGCATGGCTAATTGTGCTGCTCCCGCGAGTGCAATCGGAGCTGTTACTCAAACAGCGTGATGATGCAGGTGCTTTTATTCGAGAGGAAGGCTGTTTTTTTCAGAATTTGGGAAAGCATGAAGGGGAGGGGAGTCTGACTCCATCTTTATTTACAACCCAAATTCCTGAACGGTCCATGTGAGAATGGATGGTTGGGGCACAGCGCCAGCAGGACAGAGGGAGAGAGTGTGAGAGTGTGTGTGTGTACTGGCATCTCCTCTTGTGCTATTCTAGGCTATGGGACGCTGAATAAAATGAACCCCCCCCCCACACACACACATACAGACAAATTCAGAAGGTGTATTCTTTGGCAACTAGAGCATGGAACTGGACAATTATTCTCTGCCATTTGACGCCTGTTAGATTTGATTCTCTTCACTGCATGAGGACTTCCGAAGATCTTGTACACAAATGCAAATCAACCATACTGAGTGTTTTGGGGTCGGCCCAAGTCCAAGCATGTGCGTCCACTTCATTCTCAGTCCAAGCAGGACGTGATATTTTAAATCTATTCCACCGTTCCACCAGGACACCGTTTTTGTTCGTTCTTCGTCAGTAACATCTATACTAGGTGTCAAGGTCAAGGTGGCGGCAGATCCGGAGTCTATCCCAGGAACACAGAGAATAACGGAGGAATACAACCAATCCATTGCAGTGCACCAGGCACACACATTCACACATTCTTTCACAACGATGGACAATTTAACATAGCCGGTTCACCTTACCAGGTGGCGGGAGGAAACCAGAGAACCTGGAGAAAACCTACATGCATGGAGAGAGCGTGTGAGGTGACAATACTACCTGCTGTGATACTTTACACTCTTTGTCCTCTCGTTTTAATTTCATAATGCTTTTTTTATCGTCTTACTGTGTTAATCAATGATAAAATACCATAAAACAGCAGACTTTATGCAATTGTAGGTTTATCTGTAATCTGCAATTATCTGTTTAGTCAGAGTGTACACAGGGTGAAGAAGAAACTTGAATTGTAGTCGCTGCTCTGAGGACTGCTCTGAGCTCACTTCCATGCTTATCAGATTTCACACCTTAGGGACCTAAGTCCTAAATGTGATAAGCAAAGGACACACTGGGGCATTCTAGGAATCCTGTCTAGGAGCATTACCCAATAGGATGTGTTTGCACCTTAGGTGTGGGCCAAAAACAACCTGAAAGACAGCAAATAAGACATTATTTGAGCAGCAAAAAAATGAACAATGATCATGACCTGTTATTCATCACTAGCATCCAGTGTTAAAAGTGCACTACATGCTCTACAGGCAACCCTGTACTCAACTGCATTCCCTATCATCTCCCTCCCACACTAAACTATCCAAAGTCATTGTCTGCTTTTGCTTATCTCCCAGACAGGCTCAGGAATTTACACAATGCCCCAGGAGGCCTCCCAGAACAGCCAACCTCCTACGGGACTGACCCGTTCAAGGGCCGTGAGTGTGCATGTGGACACTGATCTCGATGCCCTGAAGGTCAGGCAGATCGGAAGACCAAATTCTCCAAAGAGAATATCATTTCTGCCTCCTAGTTCCAGATCAGACAATCATCTATCCGGTTGCCTGACCTCTCAGCCTAAGAAAGCACACACAACTGAATTTGTCTGCTTCAAAACAAGAACTCGGAGTATCTTGCTGATTTACAATAACACTCAACAGCTCTTTAGGTCATACACTCGCCTCCCCTAAAGCAATGGCCCATGTACTGAAGAAAAGCCATAAATAGTTTTGCAGGCTGTTGAAAGACCAGGAGGAGAGCCAGGAGTAGATAAAATCAGTAGATTTGATTACATCAGCAAGGTCTTGTTTAGGTCAAGAACGTGGTGTTCTCCACATATTTAACAGAGCGACATGCTCTCCAAATCTCAATTAGGAAATGTATGTCTCCCTAAGAAAGATAAGATGAAAGTGCCTCAGGATTGTGGTTCCACCTGTGGTTGTGGAAATGAAGTCATCTAGCCTGTCTCACCACATGGTCTTAGCTTCTGTTCATCGTATTTAGAGAGAGAGAATACATGTCACAGTTTGACAAGGAATGAAAACCAAGCCCCTACTTATCTGCAGCGTTTTTAACAGGAATGTTCAGAAACAGCACATCCAACACTCTACATCTCTTTAGTTAAGAAAAGACTCTCAGGATTTTTTTATTGGGTTCCACCCTTCATTCATTGGGGAACCAGAACCACTGGAATCAGCTGCATCATTTAAAACTGGACTGACCTTGCGGCATCCATAATTAAACAAACGCACCATTAATCTGCACATTAAAATGCGGAAAAAAGACTTTTGGATTTGTGTTTCTTTTTCTCCTTATGAAATACTGTAGCATCAGAATTGGGCTTTGATGCTGACTCACTGTTGTAGCTGTGGTTTAAAGATGACTATAGGGGCAACGATGTCCACGAGGAAGACAGATGGAAAGCGAGATGGAAAGCGAGGGCGGGGAAACAGTTAGCAAACGATTTAAGCTTTTTAAAACATCCATTTGCGGAATGGTGCACGTGTGTCCGTGTAGCGCCGTCACGAGGTGACAGCAGTGTTCTCCACCCAAGGCGATGCCTCCTGCCTGAAAAAGATGCCCGCAACCCACTAGCAAGATGGATGCCAAGCAATTAAATGGAAACTCTCCCGTTCAACAGTCACAGTCTGGAACCATTTTAATAAGCTGGAAACTATTTAGAAAATGGTTGATGGTTCAGATGCTGATGAGAAAACAAAGGCCTGCATTGTAAAAGAGAGAGTGCTTATGTTTGCTTCATCGATCAGCTCGGCTGCCAAGACGCCAAAAGGGTAGGGCGACAAATCCAATAGCTGTTGAAAGCGCTTTTGGTTTTCCAAACCCTTACTTTAAGAGGAAAAGTGAAAATGGGATGATGTACTAAACGGATGGCGTTTGTGGGCTTAACTATGGCGAGTGCCAGGTCTGAAGGGTCTCAGAGGATCATCAGAGTCCATTTATGATAACCCTACTAACGCAACGCTAAATGCTATGTAATTATGTAATTATGCCAAGATGCCAAACTGAGTCAAAACCACAATGGATTCCTATGTTGGGTTTGTCAGTTAACGAAAACAAAACGGGATCTTTACAAAACGTGTCAGCCGAAGACCAGGGCTACAATTACCATCCCAGTGAGAAAGGAAGGCAGTTTCCCCTTCCATCTCCCAGTCGTTCACTGGGCATTGTCCATGCATAGTAATATGAGCTTTGCTTGACTACAGAAGAACAACCAGGTTGATGGACACCAGTCCCCCTGAGCCAGTAGTGCTTAAACCAGCAAGGGTTTTCACACCTACCTCATTTGGTACTGACCAATCAATCTTTTTCTTAAGTTGAGTTTGTGTACACAGAATATCCAAACCTTATTCCTTCAAAAATTGTGGGTCTCAACCAAGTGAACTGTAGATTCATTTAATAAATGAATGGATTTTGCCAATAAAGGCTTATAGAAGTGTCCATCAATGCACAAAAACAATTGTACAAACGAACTGTAGCAGTCTTGGAAAAGTGTGTGTGTCCAGGCCAGCTGTACATTCACCAACGTTAAACATTACCATTTGGAGACCATTTGGCTTTTAGATATGTCCAATGCGAAGCTTTAGCTCTGCCAGATTCCGCAGATTCTTGCTTGCACCTTCACAAAATACCTCCATCACCTCTCTCTTATCCTCATTCTCTCCAGAGAGACACAACCTGCCCTGCAAGCCCTCGCGTCGTATATCATACCCGTTATCAGAGACAGCCTTGACACGAGAGTCTGTTGCATTCAGTACTGCCAGGCTTTTCTTACTTTCTGCTTATGAGGCTGTTTCACCTTGCTGTTATGGCTGACGAGGAACAGCACAACACACACACACACACAATGCTGCAATGAGAGTGCCTATGCAATGCTGTCTGTCTCCGCAGGATCGGTGGAGATGGAGACCTTTTTACATACACAAACCCACCACTGAAAAACGAAATAGTACTACAACATCGCATATGTTGCCAGGCAACCTAGGCCACATTCCTATAGCCAGCTACTGTACGTTTGAGCTATACTATGCTATAGCTCCCGAGAAACGAGATGTGATGGCTTTGTGCATTCTGGTAAGGCTTGTGTTTATTTATTAGTAGTGAAGAAAGCCTGATAAAAGCAGACGACTGCCCTCGAAGGAAGCAGGAAAGGAAGCGATTAAGGCTTTGTCGTATGCTCCTAATAACCGACGGATAAACTCAAGCGATGCAAAATAAACTGTCACCACCAGGATGTAATCCGGCAGCTACAGTAAGAAAAGAGTCTGTTTCCGGCGCCTCTCTGGTGGTCTGAATCATTTTTGTGCTTCACTGATTAAAGCTTGGAATGTTTTTCAGCTTGTTAAAACATTGTCAAGTGCATCACATGATATTAACGAAGAGAGATAGAAAGAGAGAGAGAGAGAGAGAGAGAGAGAGAAGAAAACAACACTATTAAGAGCTTTCCTTAAGGTGCCTGAGAAATAACAGTAGGGGCCCAAAGCAAAGCTCCAAACGTGACATAAACGTGACGTAATTCTGCTTTTCTTTTCATGCTTGCCCGTAATAAGAAGCATCCGGGCTTCATGGCGCTCTTCGAAACGGCATCTCACCAAAGGACGGAAAGCTTTCAGCCATCCTTCGCCCACATAAAGTGAGAACGAATAAATCAATGGGCCTGGTGAAGTCACACTGCTCTGTTTTGCAAACTGCACAGCGGATTCTGGTCGACTGTCTCTGCTGTCTCATTTCCTGCCTCACATTCTCCTTTCCTCGCCTCCCGTACCCTCGTTCTTGTGCTGTTTTCCTGGCCGTTCCTTGATTTCTAGCCGTCGACACGTTGGAAGCATAACGACAGAGGGGCGTGAAGTAGAGAGGGCAGCACGTTGATTTAATGCCATCCATCAGTACTGTCACCACAGCTGTGATGTTTCCTCTGCACCGCCCTGATATTGTACCAAGCTCAACGGGAAAACAACACTATTTTTAAAGACTACACCCAGGATCATCCAACGGTGAGTTTTCTCAGCCTCCATCATTTAACACCTTTTTCCAGTTATATTAATGTTATGTAGAGTCTATAGAAGACGGATATGGTATTATAGGCACTACGCTGCCCTGCTCTTTTGAGCTTGAGACAGGTGTGTGTTTGTCTGCATCAGGACCACGGTATGAAAAACACACTTGTGCGAATGGCCAAAAATGTTGTTGTTAGCTATTAGAAACGGTTTGGCCAGGCTTCAGAAAAACAGCACGGAATGATTTGGAAACGGTGCTGAAAAACACCGAAAAACTGAAAAACATCTTCAGTTCGGTATTTCAGTTTTAATCAAGATGATGAGGTTGATCCAAAGTTTAGTGTAAAACATTCAGCAGTGGTGGCTTTTCAAATAAACTATAGCTTTACTGGGCATTCTTTTTTTTATTCCTACCTGTACAGTGCATTGCAAAAGTATTCATACCCCTTGAACCTTTCCACATTTTTTCACATTACACCCATAAAATTACATTTTCAAAATGTTTAATAAATAAAAATGTGAAAAGTGTGACGTGCACTTTTATTCAGCCCCCTGTACTCTGATACCCCTAAATAAAATCCAGTGTGACCAATTGCCTTTAGAAGTCACCTAATTAGTAAATAGAGTCCATCTGTGTGTAATTTATTCTCAGTATAACTACAGCTGTTCTGTGAAGGCCTCAGAGGTTTGTTAGAGAACATTAGTGAACAAACAGCATCATGAAAACCAAGTTGTGGTGAAGTGTAAAGCAGGGTTAGGTTATAAAAAAATATCCCAAGCTATGAACACTGTTCAGTCCATCATCCAAAAATGGAAGGAGTATGGCACAGCTGCAAACCTACCAATACACGGCCATCCACCTAAACTGATAGCCCAGGCAAGGAGTCACTCTGGAGGAGCTGCAGAACTCCACAGCTCAGGTGGGAGAATCTGTCCACAGTCATGTACTCCACAAATCTGGTCTTTACGGAAGAGTGGTGAGAAGAAAGCCATTCCCATTTGCAGTTTGCCACAAGCCATATAGGGGACACAGCAAACATGTGGTAGAAGGTGCTCTGGTCAGGTGAGACCAAAGTTTTTTTTATCTTTTTGGCCTAAATGCAAAAACACTGTGTGGCAGAAAACTAACACCACACATAACCCTGAACACACCATCCCCACTGTGAAACATGGTAGTGGCAGCATCATCCTATTGAGAATCTGGGGGCAAGACCTGAAAATTGTTGTTCGCAGACACCTCTGTTTTGGAGCAGAGGTAGCCCAGTAGGTTAGGACTCCGGGTTGTTGATCAGGAGGTCACGTGTTGGAGCTCCATCATCAGGGCTGCTGCTGTCAGGCCCTTGGGCAAGGCCCTTAACCCACTGCTCAACCCAGCCACCGAGGGGCGCAAATGCATACACAGTGCCAGTTCCAAGCCAAGTTAATGTGAGGGTTGTTACAGGAAGGGCATCCAGCATAAAAAACCCTGCACCAGATTAATACACAGTGACCCCAAGTATAGGAGCAAGCTGTTAAAAAGGAAAAAAAAGTCTCCTGTCTCTCCTGTCAACACTAGCCAAATGCTAGTGTCTGTGTTCTCTCGGGGTAGATCGCACTTCTCCCCTGTGATGAAGCATGAGCTTCATGTTTCTCAGAGGAAGCCTCCTGTCTGGAAGCTCCTGTCCCTCCCTGTCTGCTCGCTGTTGTGATAGAGAACAGCTAGCTTGAACTGGCAGATGTATTAACATCTGACCACATGTTAATAGTTCTTTTAAATACGTTGTTATGTCAGGCGATGAGGTTTTTATTTTATTTTATGTGTGGGTGGGGTGGTCCGGCGGTCCAAATCTTATTTGCACCACCATGGCAAATCGAAATGATTGATAACTGCTGCATTCTGGAGGAGAGCAAACAGGCAAGGGTGGGACGAGTTTAAACGAATAACCGGCATCTTAGTGCAGTCCCCCACCTCTAATGATACTGATGTAAACAAAATTAGCCGCTCGCTTGAAAACAAGCCGCTGCCCAAAAAACGGCGGGAAAGGGCAGGGGAGTAAAAAGCCAGTACTCATGGGTAAATGTTACCCACAGGAAAAGAGAGCTCCACACTGCAGATGAATAACTCGTGTATGCAGAGTGAAAACATGAAGAGTCACAATGCGGCCGCACTTCCACTCCCCCTGGAACAAAGCTGACTCTGTATTCCATACTGAAACAGTCTCTTCTTCCTCCATCCCTCCTCTCCCTCTAGCCGTCTCTCTCGCCCTGTCCGCGGTGCAGTACAGGGAAATCTCAGGCTGCCATGGTGTCAGCTTTAGTAGAAGCATCGGGTGCGAGGCGACGCAACAGAGGAACAGCTTCTAGAAAGGTTCTACAAAACCTTCTAGAAAGATCCCTGACATGTCATGGAAAGTCAGCCAGGTGAGATGTTTTTGGTGAAGATGTTAATCCTGTGTCGTTCCCCCCGAACACCTCCCATCCCACCCCCCCCACACACACACACACACTGCCGTGTTACCCAAACAAAACATAAATCTAACCTGAATTATGTTTGACAGGCAAGTCATGAGGAAAGGCATTTCAGGATAGACATATTTACAAGTATCTGCTTGTACAAGTCACTATGAGCAAAGCAAATAGCAAGGGTAAACAGAAGAGACAGCCACTTTCAAAAACATGAGCCAGTGACTGGCGGTTTGTCCGAATGTGATGAACGGTTTCTGTAGCTTGGCTTGCCGGACTGTGTTTTCGTTTTAAATGCTTGACCGCAGAACCTTCTCGTCCACCTTGCAGCGTAAAATGCGGCTGCAGATGTTCCGCACAACTCTTTTAATGAAGTAACACCATGTCTGAGCCTTATTTATTTTGGCTTAATGAACAGCTGCAGCTAACAAAGACAGCGGAATTAAAGCCTTCCTGAAAACAACACCGGTACCACAGCTAATTAAATGATAGTCTTAAAAAAAAAACATAGACAAATACACCGGACGCTAAAGATGTCGGATCATTATTCCTGATGAGGTGAGCGGTTAACACTGCGGAAAGCTTCTCTAGGAAAGAACATGAAGCCTCGGTAGCCTGGGGTGCCCTGGCGGAATAGGACTGAATGAGACTGATATTGATGATTTAGAGTTTCATAGCATAATGAATTTAAAGGGAAAGCCAAAGGGAACGCGAGTGCGTGGATTAAAAGTCGACACAGCTCTGTAAACTACACCTCACCTGAAAAGATACGACGCAGATGAACACTCACAAGGCATCTTAGCTTTTATATATATGAAAAAGAACTAGAATGTTACGGTTTGGAACTTGTTTGGAGAGAAGAAATTACACTTTACCGTAGAACTTATCAAACAAGTTTTTCTGGCATTAAATCTTACATTAAAATGGGATTAAAATCAGCAGAACATGACATGGCATTCATGACTCAATTCATGTCACAAGTTTCTCCATTGACATGAATCCCATATAATAGCCTCAGGATAGCAGAATATGAGCTATGAAGCCACGTTCCTGCTTACCTTCCTTCCTGATCTCTTTCTTGGCCACGGTGCTCTTTATTTTATTACGCAAATTTGTAAGCTTTTTGTTTCCTGTTTATTGATGAATTCCTGTTTAAAGGTAGACATTTATGGTATTTGGCAGACACCCTTATCCAGAGTGACAGTTGAGGGTTAAGGGCCTTGCTCAGGGGCCCAACAGTGGCAGCTGGGTGGTGCTGGGATTTCAGTAACCCAGTGTCTTAACCACTGAGGTACCACTCTGATCAGTAACCCAGTGTCTTAACCACTGAGCTATCACTACCCACCACTACCACTACCAGACATCCCACGTGGCTGACGTTATGCCATCAGGGTGGGCGGGGTTGTATACGTTCTCTGCAGTATCTATCAGAGCGACACTAACCAATCATGGACGTCCGTGAGTTTGTGCGGATGGGAGCGCTTTCCTCAGAGTGTGTTATATCCCCTCGTTTCAGAGGATCCATGTGACGGACTTCGCCTGCCCTGACTAATAGTAGATTGGTAGCAGAGAAATCCTAATGGGAAGGATTTTTGCCATGGCCAAATCAGGGAGGGAAAAAAAAAACATGCTGAAAAATCTATCATTCCACGAGTACACCGGGTTATTTCCATTTTTGTTTTATAATCCTTTTCCAAAAAAATGAAACCTTGTTTATTACACCAGCTGATTAAAATCCATTCCGCAGCTGTCACTGCTCTTAAGTAGCTATGTTGAAGCTATTAAAATCTGTTCATCAGGAAAATTTGTTATTTCAGGAAATTATATTATTATATTATTTTTATTGCTTTTGTTTTATTTATTCTGTTTGAAGAGTAACATTAACAGAAAATGTACTTTTCTACAAACAATTTCATGAACGATCTTTTCCTATACAGAATTTAAGCCATTTATGACCAATCAGTTTTGGTCCAATATACAGATACACAGATATACAGGGGTTAGACAATGAAACTGAAACACCTGTCATTTTAGACCACAATAATGTATTAGTATGGTGTAGGGCC
>JAOTRJ010000038.1:22884012-22894071 GCA_028564905.1 Leptodoras praelongus | reverse complement strand
CGCCCCACCCGGGGATCGAACCCTGGTCCTTCTTGCTGTGAGGCGACAGCGCTATCCACTGCACCACCGTGCCGCCCCCTGAGAAAAGTTGTCTAAGTTAAAAACAATAGAGTGCACAGAACTGAATGTGTAAGGGTGTAAGGTGAGGGAACAAATGTTTATAGGTGATTCATAACAGGAATAAACTTCTCTCTCGGATGTGGCTATAAATAGTTAAAAAAAAAGCACATGTCTTTTATTAATAAAGTAAAAATACATAATAGTTGGCAAATTACTGTATTAGAAGGGGAGTGAAACACTTCAGGACACATCACACTACCTGTCATTGACTGTTATTCTATGTTTGTTTCTTTACTTTACATTTGAACCGTACTTGACTGGGGCAGAGCAGACAATGTTTCTGCTGCCCCACATTGCTGCTGCCCTAAAGTGCTGATGCCGCCCCACACGGCTGATGCCCCACACTGCTGATGCTCCAAAGTGCTGCTGCCCCACACGGCTGATGCCCCACACGGCTGATGCCCCAAAGTGCTGATGCTCCAAAGTGCTGCTGCCCCACTGGGCTGTGGGAGAGAAACGCCGGAGCCGGAGCGCTGAGGAAGTGGAGCCGCGCGGAGACGGAGGATGTTGTTGCTATGCACGCCGGCGAGCTGCGCACTCACACCAGCGAGCATTTAAAGGGAAACAACAACGCGCTCTTTGTACACATTCAAGTTTCCGCAGGATTTCACACTATTCACTAAACCATCAATGTGCGCTTTTGTGAAAGCTCATTTGGCCTCACTGTAACAGCGAATAACCGCGAGCACTGCCTGGACGTCAGAAACAATAGCTTTTGGGTCTATTTTTTCCGGAGGGGGTTCTGTGTCCGATCTCTCCACTATAACCAAACCCCGGCGCCATCTTGAATTTTAATGTAAATTATCTTGCAGTTTTTTGGTTGCTATATGGAATATTTTGTAAGACACCCCACTGGACTCGGGCGCTCGTGACGGATATGTCTTAACATAGAAAAAAAAACAAAGAAAGTGAGTATTAAAGCACAGACTCGCTCTTGTTTGCGAAAACATGCCTGATTTAACACTTTCCAGGTACTGGTTTAGCCAGCTGAGTAGGTAGCATGTGAGCTATCGGCGGTGTTTGGATAGCTGGCTAGCAAGCCTGCACTCGGCGATAGGGCTCGCTAGGAACTTAGCAGTTAGCCAGTTACAGGCCCGGGTTGTGCTGCTCGCTTAACTATTTGGCCGTCATTCGACAAAGCGTGGCAAAAAACATTGCGGGTGATATTATAATGGTGGCTTTCTTTTATAATGTTTTTATCTACCTAGCTGGACAAAGTGTCAGTTGGCAAACGGTTAGTTGTTTAGAAGGACTAACTAGCACTCCGCTGTTTCAGGCTGGAGCGCTGCTCGTTTGGCTTTAAGCTAGCCGGCTAGCGTGCCAGTGAAAACTAGCCGTGTGCATGCTGCACGATCAGAGCAGATCAAGTTATCCAAGCTAGCAAAACACACCCCGGTGCTGGCTTTTATTTAACACAGGAGACGAAGGGACCTCGGTGTAGGTTGCTTGTTATTGCTTTGGCTCATTAAGTTTTGATTTGCGTCCACCGCCCTGTTTTGGGTAGTTAAATGGACCGCAGCTTTAGCCTGTTAGCTTGGTCGCGCAATGGAGCTAGTGGATACAGAAACAGGCGATCAGACACGACGCCTTATTTCTCATAATTGTAGAAATGTGTCTCAAACGTCATCGGCGTGGACGCAGGCGTCCCCAAGGCGGAAATGTTTTAAAAACCTTACACTGGAGTGAGCATGTGGTTTCAATTTCCGTAGCAACCAATAGGTGGCGGTATACACCCATTAATAGTTACTAAGCAACTGGCCACCTTAATCAGCTGATAGATAGATAGATAGATCACATTATTAATCCCAGAGGAAAATTCGTGTCTTACAGCAGCACAAAGTAAAGTATAATCAATAAACAGGAGCATGAAGTGTGATGTACATTGTTGCACAGATACAAGAAGAGGGTTAAATCATGCACTAAGTTGCATATCTGTGTCAGTAGATTCATAAAGTGGTAGTGCAGTACATAGCAATATGAGCACAGAGATGTATTAATGCCAGTAGTGTTCAGCGTAACCCGTCTGTCAGGTTTGCTGTTGTTTAAAAGGACATTAAGCTTTTTAAAGCGTAAAACAAAGTAACATTGCAGATAACCCAGAACCCAGTTAGTCTTTAAATGGTATGTGTGTCTGACAGTCACGCAACTCCACAGTCAAACACCTCTGTGAATCACACTGCTTATCTGGCTGATTTAATGTCGACATGTATTACTGTTATTTTGGTCCAATTCTTATTTGCAATACATTACTCTTATTATTTTTTTCTTTTAACAGGTGCAAGCTGGATACAATATATACGTACAGCATATATTCAAATTGCCGTGCAAGCGGGAAAGCCGCTCCTCACATATTGCTCATGGCTTCTCATAAGTACACAGAAGCTAAATGAGCCTTCACCAGAAAGACTGCTGGTATGAAGTAGATGGGAGAATCCAAGAACATGGTGCTGAATGGAAGGAGACATGGCAGTAGGTTCTCCAGCAATCAGCCCGTTGGGAAGACCAGGTTGCAGAGTGGTCAGAGGGCCCACCTGCGCCAGAGCAAAAGCTCCCCTAGTGGCAGAAGATGCAGCCGGCGTAAGTGCACTAATACAAAAAAAAAAAAAGGAAAAGAATGGCTGACATTCTTTAGACTTCAGGTATTGTTGTAAATGTTTTGATAATGCTTCATTGTTTTTAGGCATCAGTGGTGCAGCCCCAGAGCCAGAGAGGCGCCACGTGCCCTCATCAGGGATGACGGCTAAGGAGCTGTGTGAATATGACGACTTGTCCACCAGCCTGATTCTGGACACTTACTTGGGTTTTCAGACTCATAAAATGAACACAAGGTTTGTAGTTCTTAAATTTACCTTTGGCACACAAGAGCTGTCGTCACATAACTGCTGGTTAGAGTTCAGATAGGACTGTGCATAACTTTCGTATGATTCACCTTCTTAGGTTCCGCCCAATCAAGGGTCGACAGTCGGAGCTCAGAGAAGTGATCGAAAGCTTCAAGAAGAATGACAGTCTGGAGAAAGCTTTTCAGGCTTTAACCCCTGCAGACTGGAGAAGGCACCACTTTCTCAATAAGAACAAGGCCCAGGAGACGCTGTTCAAAGAACATGTAAATGTTAACAATAAATAAAGACGACAGATTAAGGCCAGGGTTATTTATACTTGACAAGTGACTAAAGGTGTGTGCGCAGTTTTAATAGCTATGTGAGTGGCATTGTTCACATGACTGACAGAACTGCTAGGATTACCTGTTTAGTGATTTAACGCACACATTTTTTTGATTGTGCAGCAGCACAGTGACGTTAAAGAAATGACGTCATGAGCAGCACCTCTGAGCACAACTACATGTTTACGAATCTAAATATTTACTAATCTTGCTTCAGAGCTGTAACTGAGAATTCAATTAGATCAGTTAATACTGAAAGCTTCTCCAGAATAGTGTGTCGGTACCACGTTAGACCACTGCATCGTGTTCATTTTTTGGGCATGAACAGTTGATATGTCAGATGAACATTTCATATACATCTTAATCAAGTATAAACCTGGCCTGTTCCTTCTCAAAGCTGGTTGTGAGTTTAAACCACTTTTTTTCTGTACAGGTCTTTGTTTACTTGCGTATGTTTGCAGCAGACAGTGGGTTTGAGATTCTTCCGTGTAATCGCTATTCCTCTGAGCAAAATGGAGCCAAAATTGTAGCAACAAAAGTTTGGTAAGCTGGATGTCATCTGATCATGCAGGTTGTTTTAAATATTGCAGAATTACAGCAAGTGTTCAATGTTTTTATTCCTGTATTTAGGAAGAGGAATGATGAAATTGAACATCTTGTGGGTTGTATTGCTGAGCTATCTGCTAACGAAGAGAAGATGTTGTTACGCCATGGAGAGAATGACTTCAGTGTCATGTACTCTACGCGTAAGAATTGTGCTCAGCTTTGGCTGGGACCCGCTGCTTTTATTAATCATGGTATGTATCCGTCATTTTCTGTCTCAAAAAATGAATGAGAACAAAACATTGAATGGTACATGTTAACATGCACAATCTAAGTTATATGGTGAAGTTGTGACACATTCCTTTATCAGCTTCTCTTTGTTGGTCCTGAACAATATTCCTTTTTATCAGTCTTTGCCATCTGATTGAAAATTCCTTTTAGACGAAAGTCTTCATTCTTACCCAGAAAGGGTCGGTGTGGCTGCAGGTGTCTGTTACAGCCAAATTGGAGGAACACTTGATAGTTGGTTGGAGACCAAGAAAACTTATTAAAGATGTTAACCGTGGTTCCTGCTTTGTTGGAATGAAAGCCCGCAGCCTCACTGGTCGTTTCTGGATAAGGTTGAAGACTCTTCTTACAACTTGATCCGTTGACCACATACAGGTGCAGTTCACCGGTTTGAGCACTCATGGCATGATTTGATCAAATGGAATGTTGTTTTTAGGAATAATTCATACATAATACATTGCATACACCTACTCATGTTTTGTATTCAGGGCAAGAAATTAACTCTCAGTGCAGGGCTGTTGGCAAAATGAATTTTGCTTTAGTAGGCAAGAAGGCAATGAGGAAGGGCCAGTGGAGAATCAGCAAGAAGGAGCAAAGGCAGCAGCAAAGAGAGGAGATAAAGGAGCAGGGGAGAAAGAAGCGCAGGTAAATGCAAGGACAGAAGTTAAAAAGGATTCAAATGGACAATATGAAATGCACAGACAGGGTTTTAAAGACAATAGTATATTCGCTCCCCTGCCTCCAGAACAACCTGATTCACTTCCTTGTGAAATGACCCTTGGATCAGATGGCTTGACTTCCAGTTTGTACCACACTGAATGGGTTCAGGTGATAAGGAATGTTACAGCATAGCATTTTTCAAATAACTCTAACTCCGAACACCTGTATCACATGTGAAACTGTACATTTGTTGCAACTAAAGTGCAGAGCCAGTTATGCTGTCATCCCCTTGTTCTGTGGATGGTTGTTTTACATTCAGACTTCTAACTTGTCTTCTTAACCTGTAAATAAGGTGAAAACATAGAGATGTGCAGTACTCATGAGCCCCGAAAGCCCAAAGTTACCTGGTTGGTGCCAATGCAGTAAGCATTAAGTAGGACTGGGCTGTATGAAAATACATCAGTGGTGTTTGAAATGATGTTACAATCTACTTTTCTTCTTATTTTTCTTCTAATGGTATTTATGTTTATTTTTAAGTTTATATATAATGTTATATTTACTTATCATTATTATCAGTAGTAATAATACAACACTACTGTTTTGCTGACAGGTTTTGAGCAAACCTGTATGTGTGACCGACTTTCCTGGGTATGAATGGAGTGAATCAATGAAAAACCTCAAATAAAACTGCTGGCACAGGCTTTAAAATATTTTAACTCGGGTTAGTCTTGTGTAATGTTACATTTTGTAATATTATGCAAGATATGAAACCATTTATTGTCGATCATTAATCAGTATAAAAATAACACCACATTTAACTGCACAATATTTTATTTTTGACTTCAGGAATATTTTTATGATCCGTGTACGTGGCCACAATCTGTCACATACTCTTTATCTCTGCATTTCACTATACAGATGGACACCATCCAGCCTCCACTTTATCAGTGCTCCAAAATATATAATCACCATGTTGAATAGAATTGTCTGTTAAGTATATTAAAAGATATTTTTGTCTTTTCTGTTACAGATTGCCGGCCAAATTGCAAGGTTAGTATATAACTTGTTCATGAACATCCATGGGTCATTACTTCTGTTGCAGATTAATTTGCTGCATGGACAAAAAAAAATAACCCTAAAACCGCTGATGGGAAGGTTTGTTACAGTTTGTATCCACAGGTCGAGACACTGCATGTGTCAAGGTCTTGCGGGACATTGAACCAGGGGAAGAAATCTCTTGTTACTATGGAGATGGCTTCTTTGGAGAAAACAATGAATTCTGTGAATGCTATACTTGCGAAAGGTATTGTATCCTTTCGGTATGGCAGCGAAACATTCTGAAGTCATTTTGTTGCAAATAATTCAATTTTGTTTTACTCGCAGAAACCTTAGGTTGTATGCAAAGTACATGCCTGTGCCATTGACGCAGCTTTTAATGTGATTTCAGGCGTGGCACTGGTGCTTTTAAGTCGAAAGCAGGATTGCCTGTCGAGGTCAAAGTGATCAATAGTAAGTATGGCCTGAGGGAGACTGACAAGAGGCTCTACAGACTGAAAAAGCTGGAAGAGGGCAGTAAGAAATCAGACAGCCAGTCTGTTGCCTCTACCGAAGCAGAGTCTCAGGAACCATCTAGTGGACAGACATGTAAGAGCATCACGAGACTGGCCTTTTATGATGAGTGTGTGTGTGGGGGGTATTTTAACGTTGAAATTGGATTAATTTTCCATGTTCCTGTTCTCATTAGCATTACGGAAGAGGATGTCACAACCCTGTCTGAAAGCGCATTGCAAAGGCAGAGGTGTGACAAGGCAAACTCGGCCAAGAACTCGTACCTCTACCTCACCCCCTAAACGAAGTCAAACAACCAACTCAAGTTTACCAAAGAGACTTAAGTCAAAGCCTGCACAGCCTTTGTCTAAAGGAAAAAGGCAGCGTCAAACAACAGGCCTGAAAGTGCCCACCAGAGCGAGTGTAGGGAGCCCGAGCCTCAGGCAGCCTTGCAAAAGAGAGGCGGACAGTCGAGGGGTCCCTCAGTTCTCTGGCTGCAGGGGTGGCACTAGACCTGCTGCAGATCATGAAAACATTCAGAACTCCCCAAAGGGTGCTTCAGCCTGCAGGGGCAGTGTGTCTTGCCCATACAGAACTCGCAGGTCCAGCAGGACCTCTCTCGGTGCTCATGAGCGTGATGGAGGCAAGCGTGTCCCAAAGCCAAGTAGCACAAGCAAGGCTGCCAGTAGCATGGCCCTCAAAACGGAGCCTGACAATTGTGCTCCTACAATGCCTGGCCATCAGATTAACATCCCCAGCCTCGAGGCCAGCTGTCCCAAGAAAGGGACGTGCCCAAGACGGAGGAGGACAATTAAACAGGAGGAAACCGGCACCTACATCGATGATCTTCTACAGGAAGGTTTACCAGACCTGCGACTTGCAGCACATGCTGCAGATGTGGCAGATTGTGCAAAGGTGCCACTTGCTCTGCCAGAGCGGCATTACGAAGGCTTGGCAGAGAGTTCCAGGGTGTCACGGCGCATCAAGGGGGGCAAGAAAAAGCGGCGCATCACACGCTATGATGCACAGCTGATTCTGGAGAACAGCACAGGCATCCCCAAGCTGACCCTGCGGCGGCGGCATGACAGCAGCAGCAGCAAGAAGAAAGAACATCGTGATGCCAAGGCCATCCGACGCTCGTCAAAGATCAGCATTAAGTTCAGCAAAGAGCGGGAAAATGAGCGTGCTGGCCTGTATGTGGCCAAGCTTAACAACGGCTTTGGTCATGGACCTCATGGGAGCTCAACCAAGCTGAAGATCCAGCTAAAGCGAGAGGAGGATGTGACCTTCACAGGTTTAGTCAAGAGGGAGGAGGGTGAAGTTCTGGAGAGAGAGGTTGGAGTTCAGATGGGACGGAATGTCAAGGAGGACTTGCTGACTTTGGAAGATGAGGAGGAGGACTACTTTGACACTGAGGATGACTTCATTCCCCTTCCACCAGCAAAACGTCTGAGGCTCATTGTGGGCAAAGATTCCATAGATATTGACATCTCCTCAAGACGGAGAGAGGACCAGTCACTCAGACTCAATGCCTAAGCTATGTAAATATCCCGAAGTCCTACCAATTATGTGTTCATTTTGAATGAATTCATTTGAATGTGGAATAAGAATGGCAAATGTACAGTGAAATCAACACAAGATATCTTTCTGTACATTTTAAAGGTGGCACTTCTTTATTGTTTATTCTTCATGAATATAAATATTGTAGAAACTGTACAGATGTGTATGAATTCTATTTGTCAATTTAACGTGCAGATGTTGATCAGTGTTTTGTCCAGCTTTGCAGTTTTATTCCATTAGAGGGATAGTTCAATCAACACTAAAAAGCTAACAGGGTGATAAACCCATAGCTGGGGTGTTCTGATTTTCCTTTCTAACTTGCCCTGCAGATCTTCAATCATTATTGGGCATTTTAGCATGTTTTGGTGGAACTATTCCTTTCACATCTCGTTCTGGTGAGAGGTTAAAGGGCTGGAATATCTTCATCTATTTTCAGAAACATGATGCATGTTTTCACCTCCCAAGCTAGCTATCAGTTTTTGAGTTTAAACAGCAGTGTGCAGGATGTTGTTTGACTCAACATGTCTAAAGGGAATATTAAAGAATTCAAGATTGGTAAAAAATAAATAAATAAATAATATCCCTACTGAACTTTTATTTGAATGTTTGCGCCACGTTATTTTGTCCACCCAAAGGCCATGGTGCTCACTGTTGTGGCCTATGATCTTTCTAACAATCCATCTAAAACGTTTTAAAATCGAAGCCCACAGAAATTGGACCATGCCAACAACTTCACGAGGAATCGGATCACAAATGAAATCATTAGCATTTAAAATGATTTGACCTTGCGGTTCTGTGCTTCGCTAACAAGGTAATTATTTAAAACATTTAGTCCTTTATTTCATTGTTCACTGTATGAGTAGGCAGCTGACGTTTAATGCATTTATTTTTTACCTTTTCATTTTTCATCTTGTATTCCTGATGCTGTCTGTAAGCTAGGACAATATGTCAGACTCTAGTTTTCATCATCAAGAATCACAACAGCCCCCCAAAATGTTTCTCTTTACAATATGGACATAACAATGTGTGATGTGTACGTGCACTTTGGGGAGGGAGGTGGCTTGCTCACTGTATATTCTTGGAACCTGTTTTTATTTAACTCTTTTTTGAGTACTTGAAAATATTAAAGTCATTTTTGAGATGTCTGTCTGCTGCTTCGTGTGTCCTAGTTGTCAACATTAGTAGCAATCTGCCTGACAGGTAGATGAAGGTAGATCAATTTTGGCACTTAATCTCGTTTTTTTATGGCACATTTAGTAGTTGCTTGGTTATTTAGTAAGTAGTGTAGTAGTCTAGTAGATTGATTTATCGTTGCTTTTTTGAAAGGGATTCTAGGTTAATAAGAAATGCCTATAAATGCACTATAATTGTGTCCTTTTTGACCAGTTTTGTAACGAGTAATGGATATGATCAATGCAAGAGAAATACTAAAAACAATCTGTACTGTTAAATGAATGACACTGACTCTGTAACACATGCTCACTTTAAAATAAACATCTGTTCCCCTGCTCATTCGTACAGTTATGCAGTCAGCCAGTTACATGATAGCAGTGTAATGCGTACATTCATCCAGATACAGATACAAGTCTTTTTCATTATTAAACTTCATTATTTTAAATAATGAGCCCATGAACATGACGTTGAGACTGTCAGATTGCACTTACTGACTACTTCCTACACCATTATCTCTTTATAATAACAAATTACACTTCTTTTCCTGTATTCTGGTGGTCTCAAATAGCAAGTCCACAGGACCTTTATACCAAAAACAGAAAATAGAAAGACAGTCTATTCATACTGAGTATTTTGGAATGCTATTGACTTTTGAGTAATACTGAGTATGAAGAGCTGCTAGACTAGTATGCCATCAGTTCATAGGTATTGTGTAAAACCTCATGGATGACACTTGTATAGCTATGCATTACTTAACTGTGACAGAATGTACAGTATGGGAAACAGGTTTATAATCCAGTTCACTGATGTAATGTTGTTCTACTGTTGTTTACCTAACAACTATAAATAAAACATCATCTCACCGAAACGGATTATCAACCTCCGTACACTCCCGTACACTCCCGTACACGCTGCCGTACGCATTGAAACCATTCAATGCATTTTCTTTATTTTCATGACTATTTACATTGTAGATTCTCACTGAAGGCATCAAAACTAGTTCATTC
>JAOTRJ010000038.1:22863682-22879231 GCA_028564905.1 Leptodoras praelongus | reverse complement strand
TTACAGGCACTACCTCACTGGCTGCTCCCCCCACACGTGCCTTTACAGGCACTACCTCACTGGCTGCCCCCCCACACGTGCCTTTACAGGCACTACCTCACTGGCTGCTCCCCCCACACGTGCCTTTACAGGCACTACCTCACTGGCTGCTCCCCCCCACACCATTACAGGCACTACCTCATTGGCTGCTCCCCCCATACATGTCTTTACAGGCACTACCTCACTGGCTGCCCCCCACACCTTTACAGGCACGTCCTCATTGGCTGCTCCCCCCATACACGCCTTTATAGACACACCTCCACACAACCCTGCAAGAAAGATTTTTTTGTGCAGTGAGAGCACACATTTCATCCTGCCTGCTTTGGATTCTCTGCTGTTTGTGTGTGTATGTGCATGTGTGACTCAGCCTTGCCCTTGGACAAACAGACCTAAGAACATTTCAGTTAAAACCATAGATGTGTTTGGAAAATAAGCTGATCTCGAAAACACAGCAGATTTTGAATATATGGGTGGGATGTCTTCGTTTGATTTGGATCTAAAGCTTACTCTATCTAATGACTATTTCACAGATAAACCTAGAAAACCCTGTGCCCTAAAAATTAAACAAGAGCATTGAGCTGTTCTTTTGAACGTATTTTTTGAATGGCTAGGAGCCAAAGATCAGGGTCCCTTCAGAAACCTGTTATTCAAACTACTAGTGGCATGGCTGCAAAACAGAGACATACACTATATTGCCAAAAGTATTCACTCACCCATCCAGATGATTGAATTCATGTGTTCCAATCACTTTCATGGCCACAGGTGTATAAAGTAAAGCACCTAGATATGCAGACTGCTTTTACAAACAGTTGTAAAAGAATGGGTTGCTCTCAGGAGCTCAGTGAATTCCAGCGTGGTACCGTGACAGGATGCCACCTGTGCAACAAGCCCAGTCGTGAAATTTCCTCACTACTAAATATTCTACAGTCAACTGTCAGTGGTGTTATAACAAAGTGGAAGTGATTGGGAATGACAGCAACTCAGCCATGAAGTGGTAGGCCACCTAAAATGATTGAGTGGGGTCAGCGGATGCTGAGGCGCATAGTGCACAGAGGTCACCAACTTTCTCCAGAGTCAATCGCTACAGACTTCCATACTTCATGTGACCTTCATGATTAGCTCAAGAACAGTTTCAGTAGCTCAAGAATGGGTTTCCATGGCCGAGCAGCTGCATTCAAGCTTTACATCACCAAGTGCAATGCAAAGTGTCAGATGCAGTGGTGTAAAGCAAGCCATCACTGAAGTCTAGAGCAGTTAAGCAATTCTGACTTTTTATATTGTGACAGAAACAGGTTTCCATAGATTGTAGGACTGCCAGACCAATAAAATATAAAACTTTTTGTCTACCTAAAACAAGGCTAATTTGGTGTCACAAGTTAAAGATAGATAGAAAGATAGATACAACTACACCCATCAGGCATAACATTATGACCACCTCATTTTCACTACACCCATTATCCATTTTCTCAGTTCCACTTACCATATAGCTGCACAGGACCAACACAGATCAGGTACTATTTGGGTGGTGGATCATTCTCAGTACTGCAGTGACAGTGATGTGGTGGTGGTGTGTTAGTGTGTGTTGTATTGGTCTGAGTGGATGTTGGAGTTTCTAAACCCCTCAGTGTCACTGCTGGACTGAAAGTAGTCCACCAACCAAAATGTCCAGTCACCAGCATCCTGTAGGCAGGATCCTGTGAGCACTGATGAAGGATTAGAGGATGACTAACACAAACTATGCAACAACAGATGAGCTACTGTCTCTGACATCTACATGCTGGAGCAATATGGTGGATGTGTCTCATAGAGTGCACAGCAAGTGAACACAGTCTTTAAAAATGCTCTGTCTGGATGCCTGCTATGGAGAATCAGGACTTGTCAATTACTTTTGCCTTCCTCACAACCAGATGAGTCTCATCAAGGCTCAAGGCCTTGTACATTTACATTTTACATTTATCCTAGGTGCTTTACTTGTAGGATCCACCTGCATCCTTGCACTGATGTTGCCATCAATGAACGCCCTGATAATTGGCTGCCCAATACCAGACTTGGTCAGGGAGACTCCCTTCCAGTGATTCCACACCCAGTGATAAAAACTCTCCAATCAATGACATGCTGATGTTCCAGAGGTGGATCTCATAATTATGCAGCTGTATTAAACCAGAATGATGTTTCTAATCGTACAATCCCCATTTCTAGAAAAGTTGGGATACTTTCCAAAAATGCCAAAAAAAATGTAAATCTTTATTTAACAGACAAACGGACAAAGAAAAGGCAAAGTAAGACTGAAAAGATTAGCCAAGTAACACTGGAAGGTTCCACAATTAGCAGTTTAACTGGTAACAGGTGAGAGTCATCAAGAGCATCCAGAAAAGGCTTAGTCTTTGTAAGCATGGGTGCATGGAGGTTCACCACTCATCATGGTGCCAAACTTCATCAGTTCAATGACCATAAAAAAAAAAAAATCAGTAAATCAGTGCAGCTTCCCCCAGCTTGTGTGAGCCAGGTCTCCTTCCCACTCCTCTTCATTGTTCATTGTTCATTGTGTTTCCTCTAGTAACCGTGCTTTCACAGTGATTCTCGATCACAGTGAGTATCTATACAACATACAACATATTGTATACGCACTTGTCGTGTTTTTGAAACAGCATACGAAATAATAAGCATTTTTCTTTTCTTTTATGCACAGACTTGCAAAAGTAATGTTGCGTTTCATAGCGCCATCTACATGCACCAGCTTTTTTTTTTCTTTTAAGGTGGAACTGGCCAGTAACTAGCTAGCAGTCTCTCATAATAATATATTTAATCATTTATTTTTATATGGGGTAATTATATGGTGCAACTGCTGGTATGCATTATGCTTAAAAGTAAATATTGGTTTGCGTATTGTGATATTTTTGCCATATCGAGTGGCACAACATTAGGCACAGCTGGTAGTTTAATGCAGATTTCAGGTAAGATCATCAGAAATGTTGTGTGGTTTTTAATACAGTGCTTTAGCTTTGGGTTTGGTGGTGTCGTGAGATTAAAAAAAAAAAAAAAAAAAAAAGGTGTAGCGTTCAAAGAAGCGTTTTAACTTCGTCCAGAGATCTGGAGCTTGGGCGTGGGGGTGTTGTGCAACGCCGTCCAACCAGAGAAGCGCGTGAGAAAAGGGTGATGACGTAATGTGCCGTTTCCTTTATTAAATCTTACGCGACAGGGAAGCGCCACACGCGCTGCACGGAAACCAGGAGCGGCCAGGTCCTCAACCACAACAGACTAGTTTGCTTATTTTGTTCGTTTGCTTGCAATCGAATTTTGTTTGCCCAAACAGAAACAATCACACGTTAATTATTGGTAATATCTTGTCTCAAATCAAATAAATCATCTACATTAAAGAAAGATGAAGACTAAGTTCATCAACGGGGTGTCCTCCTCCCCTTCCATGTCTCTCGGGTTACTGGTGACCGAGAACGCGCTTCAGGTCCAGCCTGATACCGAGCCAGCCTGCAAAGCTCTTCGACCAGAGGAGCCCGACCATGGGACCAAGCACAAGGCGTATCTGTGGTGTAAAGAATTTCTGCACGGAGCCTGGAAGTCCATTGAGGAGGAGGATTTTCAGATAACTGTAATCAGGTAGGCTGCTGTGTCTGCATTCCTTGGGCGAATGCTTTCACTAATACACCCCATGGGACAAGGACTCGTTTTTTCCTTCTTAAAAGCATGCATGATCTGATTCAAGTGCATTCAAGTGCAATGCTCTGTATTGCTTCTGTTATTCTACTTCTTTTATACACTGTGTGTAATTTTCTCTCTTGTCATATGGCAGAGGGGGTCTCAGCAACAAGCTGTTCCTCTGCGCATTACCCGAGGAGCAGCAGAGCGTTGGGGACGAGCCAAGGAACGTGCTGCTTCGCCTGTATGGAGCCATACTGCAGGTGTGTTTCCCACTACATGATTTGCTTCTGCATGGCATGAATAATCACTGTGCACCAGAAACCCAGATTTACACCTGAAACATGTTCACACACCCCAGGGAGCTATATAGAATGAAAAAAACAACCAAACAAACCTACTGGTCTGTATACTGACTGATCGGATTCATGTAGGATAGACGATTCATTATTATTCCTTTGCCACTCCACTTTACGCCTTTCAATGTCAGTTAATAATTAATAGGCAAGTTGAAATGTGTCTGGTAGGTAGGTTGTATCCCATTGAATACACCTCAGCCTAGAGCAGTTTCCCAGCACTGTATAACGTTTTAGTGTTTTCCACAATACAACAAATGCAAAGTAACCCTTCAAGTTCATTAAAAAGACGCTCATGAGTTGTAAAAGTGTAGCAAGAACTATATAAGTAATAATAAATGCAGGGCTGTTGATGTGATATTTCATATTACCAGTGTTTCTTCCTTAAATTTATTCTTGAATTTTAAATTATATTGAAATGATCCAACCCAAGAATACAAACGTTGTACTACATTCTGAATTATTTTTGTGTTTCTCAAATGAGATCAGGAGTGTGTACATGTTTTGTATTGTACGTGTGCGTAAAAGAGAGCAAGAAAGAGAGAGATAGTGAGAATGTATGAGAGCTTGTCCTCTGCATGCTAGTGTTTGAATGAGGAATGCCGTAATTTGTTGGGTGATGTACCTCCATGCCTGTATCTGCGTGTCTTCTTTGCCATAGGCTTGCCCAAGGAGCGTGCCTTGAGCACTCTTGTTTCCAGGTGATCCAGCATACCAGTCACGGTACAGTATTAGATCCCAGAAGCTAAAGCACTGTCAGCCAAGTTCTCGCCATTATGTCAAATGCTTAAACCTTTTGACACTTGACCCCTTTTTACGTGTTGAACTGTCAGAAATATTCTCTAACTCTGTGTCCTATTGACAAATTCTCAAAATGTGCTAAATAACATTTTACAAAGCAACACCGGAATGCATTTTTGGTTAGGCAGCTTTTGCACTACTATCTACAGACACCACTGATAGTATCAAAGTAAAACAACACAGACTCTTCTATATATGAAGTGTGAACCTGACAGGAACTGCTTAGTCCAGATTATAGTTCTCATAGATTATTCTATCAGAATGGTGGAACTGAATTAACCTGTTGCCATTGCTTCATAGGAAATGATCTAACTAATCGTATTAAAATTGAATTCTTAAAAAATATTTCTAGACAATGTTCCCTGCGTGAAACGAATCACTGTTTTTGTTGCTGTGTGTATTTCCATTGGAAGGAGGTAGCGTGTTACGCCATGGTAAGCAAACACCTTAGAAAGATTTTAGTTCTGAAATGCATTAGAAATCAGTCAGCAGTGTTTTGAGAATTGCAGATATAAACCTGTATAATAAATTCCTGATTCTCAGAGAACTGTTTTAGCCATGAGACAAAAAAAAAACCTTTGGGTCACCATTGGGGAGACTCATGTGTCTGAAACCAGGCGTGAATTCCTAAGAATTAAGTATCTGGAGTTTCTGAACTCTACGCTTGCATGACAATCAAAAAAAGTATTTTTAGTTTTGCTGAAAACGATACTTTCCTATGGTGATATACAAAATGTACTGAATTTGAACTGTTACTGCTTTTGTAGTGGAGAGAAATTTTTCCTTTTCCTTGCATAACTCCTTGTCAAGATCAAATGGCTGTCGAAAAAAAGGGAGAAAAACAACAACACTCCGTGCTCATGGTTAGTTTTTTGCTTTTTCTCTTATTTCTAGATGTCCTGTAATAAAGGAGACTCTGGACAGTCAAACACTGAAAATCAGGTTCAAGTAAGTAACATACAGTATAGCATGATAACCTTGCTATTTTTGGAAATTGGGTTTTAGTGGAGATCTAGCTGTTTTTTTTTTTTTATGTTTCCTGAGAATGGTCCTTGAAATCTAAGCATCTTTTAGGACATTATGTCCTTCCTCATTAGACCAATATGGGCCTGTGAGTCACCCATAAGAAAATATTATGTGATGTCATTGTGCCATTCACAAATAAACATCAGTAACACATGACTACCATGCTATTACACGGTTTCCCTGTACATTTTCAGAAACTGTAAAATTCCCATGGCTATTTTGATGAAATTCCCTTATCTTGATGATCTTTTTTTCAGACTTGATTTGTTGTGTTTTGAAATGCCTTTGACTTTAAGGATGATATTTATCCATAAACATACTCTGGACTGTGGTGATTCAGCTCATGTTAGTCAAGGAGTGACACTGTATGAAATGACCTGAATTGCCTTTACTTTGAGCTGAAAGGACCAGGTACCAGGTCCTACATATGCAAACCCCTATACACCCGACTCTCCCAGAGCTAACAAAGGCACTTTAAATAGATCCTGCTAGAAGCTTATTGTGGCTTTATCCCTTGCTGCCTGACGTCAGGTAGCTTACGTGTCTGCCTTCTGTGCATGTCGGTTCAGTTTGCACGTCTTATATTTGCATGCATTTAAATCAGTCTGTGTTTCCAAAGCTTCTCATGTTTCTTGTGCACGACTCGAATGGCATAAGCATAACCTTTAGTTACAGTCGCAACACCGTGCTAGACTGTTACTGCTTACTGCATGTTGTGCTCCACTTTCAGCTTAATAAGTGGTTTTATTTGCATGGTTATTCCAGTTATAGTTTGTGTTCCCTGGGGCATGGAGCAATGGAAAATCCCCCAAGCTTCTGCCCTGCCCTGAAGACACATGACTGCCACTGCTTAGTCATAAGGAGGGAGGGGAAAGTGAGCGAGAGAGAAGATCAAACAATTGAGGGAACAGTCACTGCTCTGGGAAACAAAACACTGGTCATTCATCCCAATAAATTATAGTGGTTTATCCAGTTTTTTTGCTTCCTGTTATATTAAATCCAGTCAATTACAATTAGTGAAAAAAAAAGGCATTTAAGCTCTGATCATGAATTTAGTCTGGTGCCAATTTGCAATCCAATTTATATTGAAGGTATAATTTTGCTGCAAATTAAAGCTAATTAGGGTCACAAGGTAGCATGCTACATATGGAGTCTAGATTGAAAAACAAGTTCTTGTTCTTCAAAATTATAAAGTATGTATGTGTTCATGTTAATCATTTCTAATGAATAACTAAAGCTCATGCTGTGATTATGTATTATTATATAACTGCTTAACCAAATGTCTTTTATTGTTGTTGTTGGCTGGTCTGTGTTCTGAAAAAGCTTGGTATAATTAGACAGATTGATATAACCAGACTCAACAGATTTCCTTGGCATGTGGTGTCAGACCGGAATTTATAGGCCATGAGAACAGTATAATAAATTCTGTTTATTGTTGGAAGATGAAGGTGTATCAGGTGGCCATTTGTAAATGTGTGTGTCATGGCTTGGGCAATCGCACTTCCCGGCCGTAGTATTATAAGGTTACGTGTGGATGAATATATAGGCCATGACACTTGTGTGACACTTCGCTAAGCCTCTGAATCAGTCCCATTGAATGAACAAGATAAATGTAGGCTTGTAGATAACAACCCTGCTATGTATACTATATAGTATTGTTATCTCATTACCCTGACATGTTTAAACTGGAGTGTGGATATGCAGACATTAGAGAAAACATGCACACTGTTGGTGACTCCATCGTTAACCATTCAGTTATTTCTCCTTTACCATATTACACATGAAACTTAGTTTTACAAAGTGGCGCTATCTGAGGAAGTGCAGTTTCCGTCTGTACTGGATTTTTGCCTTGTCCAAGATTCCTGTTTTGCTTAGTTTGACAAGACAGGATGTCCCCCACTTATGTACTGATGTTTTTAGATTGTGGCAAGGGGATTCGGTGTATAGTACAACATATTATTATTATTATTTTTTTAAAACAACCATGTTGGGACATGAATTGGGTGCCACTGTCCCTTGCAAGTACATGAAAATTAGCTCAGCAGTCTTTAAGGCAGTGGGCAGGTCGAGCAGTGGAATCAGGTGCAGGGACTTGGAGAACCTGTGAAACTGACTACCAGGGGACCTTGTTGTTTGGGTAAGGGGACCAGTTTTCCTTCGGGAAGGATTCTTGGGACTTTAGCTTGGGCACAAACTGCGAGTATGTTGGCCTGACAGCACTTGTTCTGCAGGAGTTGATGTATTCTCTGGGTGCCCAGGTGGCTAGTTGCAGGGGGCATGTGGGCTGAGGTGATCACAGTTTGTGCCACAAGGTGGTGGGCACAAATATTTCCCCTGTGGGGCAGGACTCTGGTACATGGTGAACAGGTGATATTCCAATGAATGCCACATGTGGTTGTTCCCCCAAAACATGATAGTAACATGATAGGCTCATTACTGTGTGCCTTGGGGGCTGCTGGATACGTGCAACAGGGGTTGATGGGTGTTCCTAGTCAATAGGATGATATTGCTCACCTTGCCTGACTAGAGGTACTCTAAGGCCTTGTGATCAGTGAAGATTACTGTGGCAGTGAGGGTTTTGTTGAGCAGCAGCTGTGATCAGAGAGAAGCAGGTGGAGCCAGCAGGTAATGCGAGATGAGTCTCACCTGTGGCTTATTACTTTGAGGTTATTTGTGTGACTCTTTTTGTATTTCAGGAGAATGCAGTATCAAGAGCACCAGTACTTGGTGTGCTAAAAAGTTGGGACAATAAAAGCCCTTTTTGTTTGCTAAAACCAGTCCCCCAAGTCCCACACCAGTGTTCTACAATTACAAACGGGCTTGCCACCCCCTCCAACCAGTGGCACCACTCTTCCAATGCCAGTGTTAGTGCCAGTAATTCATGGTTATCGTAATTGAGCCAGTGAGGGTTTTCTTGAAAAGAAGGCCATTCGGTGCCGTTTGGGCTTCTCTTGAAGACGTTGTGATGACACAGCCATCTACACAGCATCCACTTCAATGATGAAAGGCTTAGTGGGGTCCTGATTTTTTGGGATGGGGATGGGGGTGAAGGCAGCTGTGTTCTTGAGCCATTTTGGCTCAAGATGAGAGTGGGGCTGCAGTTGAGACGAACACATGAATGAACCTTGTGTAAAAGCTGGCAAAGTCCAAATACCTCTGTAGTTCTTTGACTATGCTGGGCACCAGCTACCCTGTGATGCCAGGCACCTTACTTTGGTACATACTTTTACCATTAGGGCTGATGATGCATCATATCCAGGAAGGAGATTTGGTGAACATGGAATTCACACACTTTGGCTTTGACATACAGCTGGTGTTGAAGATGGTGGGAGGAAACTTTCTTGATATTATTAGAGTGGGATTCTTTGGATGGTGAATAGATAAGGATATCATCAATGTAAGCAATGACTGGTTTTACCCAGAATGTTCATTGGAATACTGAGGGTGTGCAAGAAAGCTGATCCAGGGCATATTGGACCAGGGAGAGGACAGCAATATTTAACTGATTTTGTTGAGCCCACTGTAATCAATGCATGGTTGGAGTCTAGCCCATAAAAAGAGAAGCCAGCCAAGTCGGGAGAAGTGGAGGTGTGGCTGTGCCCTTGCTGAAGTGTCTTCTTGATGTACTCCTCCATAGAATTGTGCTTCACCATGGAGAACAGAGATATGGATGAGAGGAGGTGTGGTCCTGTAAAAATCTTACAGTTTACTAGTATAAACAGGTAGAATTCAACCTAAAAATAATTTAGCGCTACAATTAAGGTTTTGGCTTGTTTTACTTCAGTCTTGCATGAACTGCACAAGCAGATTATATAATGTAGGCTGTTTCTTTTTGCATAAGTATAGTATTGGCTAAATGGAATATTGCGTTCAACAGCATGTGACTATCACAGTGCAGAATCCTCAGTGCCTTTGGGGAAGAAAGCTGCCTTTATCACATGAAAGTCAAACATGACCTCTTCTTCTAGTCACAGACCACCATGTACGTCAGTGTATTTGTTATTTAAATCACTGAACTTTTACGGTTCTCTTGAACAAACCTGACATCATCCTTAGTTAAGCAGGCATTATTAAAGACTGGAGTAATTTGGCAAGCGGAGCTTCTCTCCACCCATTTGTCTTCATTATTTCTTAGAACTGAACTCATCTCACTTCAGTACAGTAAATTCACATGCTATCAAAAGTTCCAACTAAAAAAAACTACCATTTTATTGAACCATTAAGGAATAATATAATTTCGCTTGAGATATTATAGGTAAATTAAGAGTATATTAATATTACAGCAGGGAATTACAGCAGCAGAATTTGGATTCTGTTTGTCATTGTAACATGTGTCTGCATATTCATCTCAGCCACTGTTTAAATGGATCCTTCCTACTAACCTTTATTTCTGTGGATGACCTTAATTAATAATTAACACTCAATTCTGTGTTTAATTCAATCATCTAATGTCATGCAGATTATGTTTGATGCTGAAGATGATGAGTACAAGCATTTGTTAATTAACATGTGTATGTTTGCATTTCTGCAGGGAGCTGAAGCTATGGTCCTGGAAAGTGTGATGTTTGCCATCCTTGCAGAGAGGCAGCTGGGGCCTAAGCTCTATGGCATCTTTCCCCAGGGGAGACTGGAACAGTATGTCCCCGTGAGTCTTACTTTCAACGATTAAGGAATGCTGGCATCTTTGAATGTGTGTCTGGGTGTGGCAGTATGCAAGCCTGCATGACTGATTCATAATGGCTGTCTGTTTGGTTACATTTGCCTATGTGAGAATAGGTGTTGGCCTATTCATATGCTTTGATGGTTGAAGGGAATGTAGGCAGAAAAATACATTACATGGTTTCCAGATACCATTTCCCAATATCTCTCAGTCTTGATTGTTTGTCTTCACAGAGCCGGAGACTTGACACAGAGGAACTGGGAATTCCCAGTTTATCTGCTGAGATTGCAGAGAAAATCGCTAAGTTCCACAAGATGAGGATGCCTTTTAACAAAGAGCCAAAATGGCTGTTTGGCACCATGGAAAAGTGAGTGAAACAGGCAACTGTGTTTTCAGTACTTTCAGCAGTTTATCATATTGTGATGTCCCATTTTACAGTGTTTCCTCTGGGAGGAAAGTAGCAGGTAAATAATAGATTCAATATTACCCTTGCATCTTAATTCTCTCTCATCACTGAGAAATTTATTTCTGAACAAAACTGTAGTGGTAAAAGCCAAATATTGAAACACTGTCAATAAAGGTTATCTGCATTTTACTCTGATAACCCAACTGAGGAAAAAAAAGCTTCCACCTGGGCTGTAAAAGAGAGTATAAAAGGCTGCATGGTTCAGTCAGGGTTATAAAACAGAAGCCTGCTGGAGTGAGATCTGGGCTGTCTGATGTCTGATGATTGCTAGATAAGCTGCCTAAAAGGCAATTTTAAAGTATATTGAAAAAGATTTTTATGCCAATTTGTTTAGTCAGAGGTTCCCAATTCAATGATTTTGCCCCTAGCCAGTCCAAAATTTGTTTGATATTAACACCAAACCCACCTGTAACAGTTCATGCAGATTTGTAGAATATGGATTATTTGGCTCAAATGTCTTTGTAGGTGTCTGCTGGCTGAAACAGAACAAAAGTGTGAACAGGTGGGACTCCTCATGTATTTGAAAACCTCTGTAACTGGTTGAATGTTTATGGCCTGATTTTTTTTTTTTTTGGCTTAGATATCTCCTGTCTCAAGGTCATTAATTGGCTCTTCCCTCATTGCAGATACATGAGTCAAGTGCAAAAGCTGGCCTTCACCAAAGAGATTCACCTCCGTAAATTCAGCCTTCTTATGAGCTACAACCTGCCTCAGGAGATGGAGAACCTCAGGTAAAGAAAGGAATGAAATTAATGTTCCCACCATTGGTTGAGAAAACAAATACTATAATTACCATTGGATTAGGACTGAATCATTTATACTGTCTTAGACATGGGAAGGAGGATAATAAATTGTTTTTGTAGGTGTCTCCTGGAATCTACCCAATCTCCTGTTGTTTTCTGTCACAATGATTTACAAGAAGGTAAAAATACTATATTTTAGTTTTATATTAGTAATTTAGAATAAAGTGTTTTTTTTTTTTTTTTTTTTTTTAAGTATTTCATTACTGCTTGCAGGCAACATCCTTCTTTTAAGTGGCCGGGAGAACACAGAAAAGCAGAAACTTATGTTGATTGACTTTGAGTACAGCAGCTACAACTATAGGTCTGTATGTCTCAATGTAGATTTGCTTAATTGGTCACCTTTGTGCTTGTGAAATATTAGTTCATTTTAATTAGTTCATAAAAAAAAAGACCTTTGTTCTGAAAGTGCATAACCATATGTTGAGCATTTGATCTGAAACTACAAAAATCCTCTCTCTGTCTTTGCCTCTGTGCTATGCCAATTCAGTCTTGTATGTTTAAAATGCCAGGAGAGAAACCGTCTCTTCAGAGAGACTTATAGACATGGAAACCTGTGGCAGTCATCCAACAGCCCAGTCAAAACATTTTCGTCAAGGCTCCACATTCCCACATATGTTCCAGTACGTGATGGATTGGGCTTTACCTAGAATCCATGGACACCCAAGTTCTGTAGCTGGTGAAGTCTCCACTGCGGCAAATGGGGGAATGGGGACATTTGGACAGAGTTAAGGCCTTAGAAAAGGCAGCCATTGGCAGGCATGATTTATTTTCCCAGCTTTCCATCCAAACTGCTCTCTTGGGTCATGAGATCACACAAGGAAAGTTGTATAGTTTCAGTGCAGCCTTAGATGCAGGGGTGAACACAGCCTCAAAATGAGATGGGTCTTTTGTTTGGTTTCCACAGCAGCTATGAGGCTCGTGTGAAAGACCTCCTGAGCTTTGGGTGCTCTGCCAGCAGATTAGCACTTTACCCATGTACACATCAGGGGCTGGTTGTATTAGCTAAAAAATTAGAATAGTTTGGAATCCCTGCAGGAATGTGAACTTGAGATTGTGTATTGTTTGTGATTTAAATGAGCAACTCTTTGTCTTGCAGAGGATTTGACATAGGAAACTTCTTCTGTGAATGGATGTACGACTACAACTGTGATACAGCACCGTTTTTCAGAACCAATACCAAGAATTATCCAACCAGAGCTCAGCAGGTATGACATATGGCAGGGTATATGTACCCCAAATGTAGACAGTGACGGTTTGACCATAGGGGCAGGTGGGGCAGAGCTCCATCAGATATATATCAGCTGTTTAACAAATGTTAATCTTCATGAATTCATTTGAACACATTTTTGTTGCATTAAATATTAATTACTTCTACTGAGTGACCAATAATTTAATAAACATTGCAATTTGACAGACATAAGCTGATGTTCCACTGATTGCTTGTTTATCTAGATGTTGTGAAATCACAGAGCAGCACATTAACAGCCTCATTTAATGCCATAGATTTAGTACTGTGCCTCTTGGTTAAACATGAACTGCAAGTGGTGATAGAGGCCACCAGAAGCAATGGATCGGGTTGTGCCAGGATTGCTGTGTGACAGTTAGCCTAGTTTAAAAATAGTCTGGGATCGCCAAGATCTTATTTTCTAGGAAAATATTCCGCTGATTGTAGAAGTAGAGTATGGATTTAACAAACTGTGAGCAGACTTGCTCTAAAGAATGTCATTACAGTGAATGTGCTTTTCTGTTTCGTTGTCTTTAGATCCATTTCTTTAAAAGATACCTGTCTGAATATGACCCTGGAGTGGCAAACTTGAACGAAGAAGCCCAGCTCAGAAGCATAGAGGACATGTTGGTGGAGGTTAACAGGTAAACATATTTAATTTGCTTGCATCCAAGTCCGAGTGAATAAATTATTCATTATAAACCTTCTGTTTACTCATTTATTACACTTTAAAGAAGTATGCCTGGATTTGAATTTTTTAACTACTGCAATTGGTAACAAATGGGGTCTAGTTAAATGCTCTTTGATCTTCAAGGCTACTTGACTCAATATTGAGATTATTAGCATATGGCACAGTTAAAATATGCAGAAATACCCTCTCTGGGACTCCATCTTACTGTAAAGAGGCATCTGGAAATTGAGCAACCATTTGGAACTTGTCCAAGCTTGAAGCTCTTTTCCAGGAAGAGGCTTCAAATCGGGGTTTTAGCTTCTCGCTCGTCACGTGGCTTCCGCAATGTGTGAAATAAATCTTTCTTTTGTCTTAGGTTTGCCCTTGCATCACACTTTTTCTGGGGCCTGTGGTCAATAATTCAGGCAAGACTGTCTACCATTGAGTTTGGCTACCTGGTGAGTTTCTGGGTTTAATTATTGTTTATAACATGCAGTCAGTTTAAGTTGTAATAAAGTGAATGTGGACTGCATTATAGCGGGAGCAAAAGAGTGTATTAATAGAACACAGATGTGTGTACGTGCGGTTCCTGTAATACTGGCTGCCAACCCTGAACAAAGTCCAAATATTTGTCAGTTCAGGGTGGTATGACAGAAAATTTTATTCAGTTTGCCCCAAATATTTACTCAGGCAGGGTAACAATCATGAACATCTTCAGCAATACTTTACAAATATATACACACTATGTACTTCTGCTGTCATGTCAGCATGAACTGGATTCCTGTAGAGTAATCAGAATTATCGCTGGTCACAGTGACTGTCTCTAACCACTTCCATTTTTCCTTCTGTCTTCTCCTGACAGGACTATGCCTTAGCAAGATTTGACGCTTACTTTGAGCTCAAAAAGGAACTGCGTTCCTACACCAGGGACTGAGAGGCTGAGAAGAGTGAAGTGAAGACTGTAGACCTGGCTTTTGAATTCACTAGTAAGCAGATGCTTTGCTGCTGTGAGGATTGTATGTGCTGTACGGTCCAGAATTTTCACTCACTCACTATTATTTGGCCTTGCTAGTTCTCAGAGTTTATCAGTGTTTCAATCCATTTTCCTGGTGGTTTTAGTGCAACTTGAAGAAAAAAACAAACAAATGCAATGAATACATGTAAAATTACAGTATGCAGTGTCATGGGTTGGCTCATAATCTCATAAAAAAACTCCTGCACTAACATTTATAAGGTAGATTCAGCCAGATTTCGTGGATGTACTTGTCCCCGAAGAGCCACGTGTGTCTGCTTTTTATTATGGCAGGTAATCTCTGCTGCATTATCTTAACAACCTGCGCTGATAAATGTGAAAAGGTTCACAATCATGGACCTTGAGATGTAGAGCGGTACAACAGACCAAAATCATTTGGTACTGAGGATTTTCAGTGCTGTTTGATATGTATAAACTCATACATTTTTTTTTAGTGAAGCATTATGAGCCTTTATTGGGGGTTTGTTTACTTCTTTTTCTCTACTTGAACAACTTACAAGAGTGATTGTTTTTTGATGGTAGTAGGTCAATCGTGCGGAAAACGGATACTTCGTGGCACCTGGTCACCTGTGTACATATGAGAATGGCATGTGATCTGATTTTAAATTAGGAACTGGAGTTAAAAATCTAGTTCCGTTAGCTTACTGGCTCTGTTTCTCATTGTGGATACAGTGGTCACTATCAGCTTGTGTTACATATTGACAATCCTCACTTTTATTTTTTTCTTCCTGGTTAGCACATGGGCGGCACGGTGGCGCAGTGGATAGCGCTGTCGCCTCACAGCAAGAAGGACCCGGGTTCGATCCCCGGGTGGGG
>JAOTRJ010000038.1:22852260-22863582 GCA_028564905.1 Leptodoras praelongus | reverse complement strand
GGAGGCCCTACACCATACTAATAAATTATTGTGGTCTAAAATGACAGGTGTTTCAGTTTCATTGTCTAATCCCTGTACTTTATAGCACTTTATGTCTTGTGGCATTTGCCAGCAGAACTAGGACCTCACCTTGAATGTGTTTGTTGGCAGATGACTCTGGAGTGACCTTTTGACTGAACCCACAGTTTCTGGGTCATGTGACCCTACTTTGTGACTCAGTGGGTCATAAATACCACCATCCTGGCCTACAAAATTTATTTTCACTTGATTTATTATGTGATATCATGGTAACATTTCACATTTCAACCACCATTATTATTATTCAGTGTTTTGAAAAAGTGGTAGGCTAGGTAATTCCTGCTTCGTGGTACAGAACAGAAATGAAGATCTCAATAATTAGGCATGAATACAGCATGAATCAGATACAATGACACGTGGAAAAAGGTAGATATAAATATCATTTAGCAAGGAAAATAAAGGACAATAAAGTGTTTTGATCAAAATGTATGTATTCTAAAAACACAGTAAATTTCACTGGTGCCACTTCTGAATGTTGTTCACATTTTTTTCCATTATAACACAATACTGTTCAATTAGTCAAGTCCATAATAATGTCCATGATAGCGTTACTTTTATAAGTAGAGGAAATGCCATTTGGCGACTGGCTGTCGAAGTGCACGCATCATTAGCTTCCAGTGCTCGTCCTCCACAGTTTGACTTTTCCCAAAGCTTAGCTGACCAATTAGGCACCTGGACCTCTTTTGAGGACAGATCTCATAGACAGACAAATAGAGGATGCATTCCCTAATCTGAGCTTCTGGCAGTGTGAAGATCAGAACCTCATTGAACACAGTCACTTCCCAACGATTCCTCACAGAGGTTCTCTGGTGTCTAATCTTATATTGGTTACACAGAATTTTGGTTCTGGCATATAAAGCTAAACAAAAACAACAAAAACAAAAAATGACTTATTTCAACAAGCTAAGTTAGCTCAGTCAATTAAACAAACATTCCAAATTTTAAAAAATTTTGACTCTCAGAGCAATTTAAGTAAAATATTTTTGTTGACTGCATCCCAGCATGTTTTAACAAGAATTAAGTTTGTGTTACCTTTCTGCACATTACTAGATCGGAAAACCGTCCTGATCTTCAAGACTCCCACCTCCAGTCTATGAGACGTGGGCAGATATCTTAGAGACAGAAGGACCTCTCCAACAATATCCTGCAAGATGAAAAATTACTGGTATTTTACCAGACTACAGAAATTCTGGAGTAAGTCTCTGTGAACACTTTTACTAAACAATTACAGTTACTAAAAATACACATGCCTTTATCACTTGAAAAGGTATATTAATATAGATTCATTTCAAATGATGTTTCAACATTGCTTCTTGCATTAAAATGTGATATACAGTATTTATTTGTGTCCAGCTGAACTTTAAGGGTTTAAGTGTTGTTTTTTTATGACTTTAAGATTTCAGTATCATTACACCACATATAGGAATTTGTTCTTAATGAAACTTTTGCTTTGAAAATGAACCAAGAAAGTCTTATAAAGTCTTGCTTTGACTCTTTGTTGTTGGTAGTTTACCTTCTAATATACAAACTCACTTTCTTTGGTCTTTGTAGGTCTGCCAGCATTTCCAAAGGATACAAGATCTGTAGATCATTCAGAGATGCACGGGCCTCCCCCAGAAGACCATGTCGGGAGTATTTGTCAAAATCTCTCACCTAAAATGACAATATACACAAATAATTCTTAATACAGAAACAAGATACAATTACATGCATGATGAATGAAGATGTCAGATGTATGAACAGGAGAAAATGCAGTGCCACATAATGGCCTCACAGAGAATCTGAAATTTTTTTTTCACATAGGTGACATAGCATAGCCTTAACAAGACCTCTGAAGGTGTGCTGTGCTATCTGGCACCAAGACTTTAGTAGATGATCCTTCAAGCCCTGTCAATTGTGAGGTGGATTGGACCTGTTTGTCCAGCATATCCCACAGATTGAGATCTGAGAAAATACTTTGTCCTATTCCTCAAACAATTCCAGAACAATTTATGCAGCAGGGAAGGGCACACTGACCACATGAAAGAAGCCACTGCCATTAGGGAATATTATTGCCATTAAGAGGTGTACTTCACATTCACATGAATGGCATGACCCAAGCTTTCCCAGGAGAACATTGCTTACAGTATCACACTGCCTCTTCCTACTTCCTAGTTTGCTTACTTCCTATATTGCATTTTGGTGCCATCTCTTATCCATGTAAGAAATGCACACACACCTAAACTTCCATATCAGACCAGCCCACCTTCTTCCATTACTCCGTAGTCCAGATGTGATGCTCACCCACTGAGGTGTTCACTGTTAGCCTTTACTTCCCACACACATCAATGAGCCTGGTGCCAGTTTACCAGTTATCCTTCCTTGGATGACTTTTTTAGGTAGGGACCACTGCATACTGGGAACACCCCACAAGACATGCGGTTTTGGAGTTTTCTGTTATGTTATCTCCTGCTTTCAATACATCAACTTCAAAAACTGTCTGTTTATTTGCTGTCTAATATAGCCCAGCCCTTCACCTCGGGTTAGTGGTTTTAATGTTATGGCTGAAATTTATTTATTTTTTTCCACAAGGTTTGCTGCTTCAGTGTTTTTAGATCTTTTTGACAGATGTTTCTATGCTATACAGAAGTACAATTATAAGCATTTCATAAGGCTTTTTATTGTAAAATACATCTACTTTATGCAAAGACTCATTATTTGCAGTGTTGACCCTTCTTTTTAAAGACTGCAATTTGCCTTGCATGCTGGATATCAGCTTCTGGGCCATATTCTGACTGATGGTGACCAATTCTTGCCTAATCAGTGTTTGGAGTTTATCACAATTTCTATGTTTTTGTTTGTCCACCCATTTTTTGAGGATTGACCATAGGTTCTCAATGGGATTGAGTTCTGCAGTGTTTCCTGGCCATGGACCTGGATTGTTGGGAGTAGTTGCTCTTGGAGGATGGAGATGCAATCACACCTGCCTACTGCTATTCCTGAGCAAGCTCTGCACTGGTGGTGATCCACACCTGATTTCATTTTAAAACAGTCTGCTCTTCAAATTCAGTCAACATGACAGAGTGATACCTGTAGCCTCATTAAAACTTTTAACGGGTTTTTGTGATTAAGTTAATTTTCATGGCATAGAATGATTTTGCAATTAATTGCAATTCATATGATCACTCTTCATAACAGTATAGAACAGGAAAACTGAAACAGCAAACTTTGTGAAAATTAAAATTCGTGTAAGTCTCAAAACCTTTGGCCACAATTGTATATATAAATATATATTAAACAAAACATGATTCATCAGACCAACCTTGTCCATTGCAGATCTGATGCTCAAAAAACAAAAGGGGTCTTGTTAACTGTGTCAACAAAGTCTGCTTCCACACTCAGATGAAAGGAAGAAGTTATAAGTTAGCCAGTGGCACACCTATCATACATTCTAAGACAGAAACTGTGGGTCAGTTCAAATATGGGATGAAGTTGGCCCTGGGGCCTGACTCCCCAATCCACTGATGTTAATCAGATGTGCGTCTGTATTCCATGATTAACATAACAGATAGGTACTTAGGAATCCAACCAGTCCTCTTCAAACTAGAATCAGATGGAAACCCATCTTTTGGTTGTGCTGGGATTTGAACTTATGTCATAATCACTGAGCTACCAGGATCTACTGGACTGATTTTGTCTGCCCAATGAGGAATGTTTTCATCTGCTAAACATCCTGTTGGCAGCCCCTGTTCTTCATGGCCAGGTTCTCCTGGACTGGTTCAATAAGTCATGGGGTGTTTTTAGGAGCCCGATTCATGGGATAAATGGGGCAATCAGGCAACTGCTAGGTACCAGAAAATGTGAGTCTGGCCACTTTCATCTATGGGCAATAAAACTAATTTAGCCAAACTGACAAACAGGCTGTGTTGATTTGAAAGTGCCATGTGGAAAGTCCATTTGACAGTACTAGTTTAAGTTTCCTAAATCCAGTGCCCCCTCAAGGGCTGCAGGCCCAAAAAGCAACCCTGGCAGAATGGTTACACTTGGTTGATTTACCATGTCCAGCAGTAGAGATTGTGCCAAATATACTTTTCGAGACCAATCCTATCAGACTTACAACATTTGCCTTTACAACATCATTATTATTGATAGTGCCATGTTCCCACACAGAGACATCCAGAAGATGGATGTACTGTCAGATCATCTGACGTCATCAAGCAGAAGTGGTGTTGGTCACTACAGGATATATGGTTTACTGAGGTGCAATAAAATAAAATGTACCCACAAACAAGTCAGTGAGGAAGAAGAGGACAATGTAGAGGAACAATGATCATTTTTTGTATACTCATTAATAAAATATTGTAATGTATCATGTGAAGTGTGCAGAATGTGAATTAGTGCTGTGAATATCTCCTGCATTTTCAAATTGTCTGATCCATTATGTTAAATGAGGATTGATTGTGCTGTAATGTTTTTCCTTTCTTTTTGCATTTATGTGAGTCAGTAAGGTGCAGAATTTAAGCTAATCTAAGCTAAGAACCAATTAGTTTAAAAGTTCTACCTCTGCAGAGTAAATAACATTTGGGAGAGAGGCATTGTGCCAAAAATAACCAAGCAAGGTGACCTCTGAAGCTGTGACAATTGGCAAGGTGTCATGTTGCTCAAAATACCTAGTAAAGTATTCTGACAAATCTTGTATGGATGCACAGAAAAGGCACTGGACTGCAAGTGTCTGCATTCAGGAAGTTGCTTGTTGTTTTCAAGAACAGTGTCATGGAGGAGGATTTAGGAGGGTTACCAGTTAATAACTGGTTTCTATAAATTGTGATATATGAAATATGATATATGAAATGAAATGAAATGTGATATATGAAATGAAAAGCTACAATTTGTTTCTAACAAGAGCATTGTTAAGCTTTAGTGGCCAGGGAAATTTATTCCAATCTAGAGGCTTAAAAAAGTCATGTCATCATGCATATCAAGTAATTTACAAGTGTAATTTTACAGAGAGATATTAATCATATAAGCATTATTTAGTAAAATTGAAAAAATTAAATCTTCAGAAGTAACCACCAAAATTACTAGTAGTAGTTAGTGCAAAAGTGAAATTTGTTCACTTATGAAACTTTAACGGCAGACAAAGATGAGAATCTCTCACTTTATTGTGGCTGGTTTCTTATGTAGCAGGTTTCCTCACCTCTAGCCGCACTGTGACCCTCGCCACATCATTCTCAGTCACTGTGCAAGAGAACTGATCTCCAAAAGTAGGGTTGCAGTTGTCCTTGACTGGGCGTGTCTGCCACTCCTGAAGCACACAAGTCAGCTGTTGCTCTTCGTCCTCCACTGCTACCCATAACACTCGTACGTGGACGAAAGGGTTCAGACAATGGCTAAACGATCGTGTCACCAGGTCTCTTGCCTCCAATACAGTCACCACCAACTGAGACTGCAGCTGATCATAGAAGAGTGAGAAGCGCAGCGTGCCTCGAATGTGTTCCTCATCCCCATCCCCTAGACTGTCTGTACTGCTGGCCTGATCAGAGTTGCTGCAACTTAAGGATCCCAATTCATCATGGTAGAAATGCAGCTAAAACAGGAGCATGGATTTAGATGATTATGGTTTAATTATAGTCCATCTTCCACACAGTATTTATTCATTTGCTTTCATAATAATGATGGTAATTAATTATTTTGAAAGCTGCTTTAAGTGAATCAGATGATTACATTTGCAAGAATCATTTAATCCAAAACTTCTATTAATCTACATAGTAAAACGACTGTTTTCTGGTTTGAGCAAGTAATTTTGGCTTTGTGAACTAACTTCTGGTTAACTTCTAAGATTTAAAATAGTTAAAATTTATTTTAAAAATGCTAAAACCCTGCAAGTGTATATATACTGTATATACATATGTAACCAAAATATTTTTGTCATACCCTATGGAGGATACCATGAACAACAAATGTGAACTCTGTGGATTACAACACCCACAGATCATGCTTATTGTCTTGTTCACCTTCACCAGATTATGGACTGTACAAATCACTCACCACTACAGTATATAAGCACACTCAAAATAAAAAAAACATTCATTCATTCATTTTCTTAACCGCTTATTCCTTTTCAGGGTCACGGGAGAGCCGGTGCATAGCCGGCAGCATAGGGCACAAGGCAGGAACAAACCTAGACAGGGCAACAATCCATCGTAGGGCAAAATCAAAATACAATCACTGCAAAGTATCTGCTCAGCTCTGTTTTCACAACTGATGTACCAAGGTTTTATTCTTATTGCTGTTCATGGGTTTGAATATGGATTGTGAACTGTGGGTGGAACAGGAATGGACTGGGTAGTGCTGCCAACTCATAGCAAGAAGGGACTGGGTTTGGTTCCCCAGGAGGTCAGGGTCCATTCCATGCAGAGTTTGCATTTTCTCCCCATGTCTGAATGAGTTTCTTCTAACTATTCTTCTGACCATTCCATAGTGGTCTCCAACCCTATTCCTGTAGAGCTACCTCCTTGAAGACTTTAGCCCCAACCATATCCACCTACACATCATTAGAGCTAAAGACATCAGGGAGGTAGTGCTTCAGAAGTTGGAGACCACTGTCCAAAGACATGCAGTCAGGCGAATTGGAGGTACTAAATTGCCTCTAAATGTATGTGAATGTGTCTGCCCTGCGATGGACCGGTTACTTATCTAGGGTGATTCCCTGTCTTCTATCTAGCACCCCCAGCAACCCAGCAGTAGGATAAACAGCTTAGATAATGAATGAATTTTGGTTTCTGGATTGCCTGTTAATTTGATTTCTTGATCTCTGATATCCTGTTTGTTAATAGCTTGCAATCACATATATGTCTAATGTTTGGGACTTGTTTTTTGTGTTCCCCAGACCTTTTAATAAAAGCATTTATCACAACACAGCATTTATTGTCTCTGCCACCTTGTCAAAAATGTCTGACAAAAAATATACTTTCCATCATGCAGGTAACCAATCAGCCAAACATTTGGCAGCAGCAGAATACATACAATCATAAAGAGTGCCTATTTAATTTACTAAATACTTCCCTAATACACCATTCTCCTCTGATCTCTCTCATCAACAAGGTGAATGAATGAATTAATTAATTAATGAAAGCATGCATATAGTGCCTTTCTCAAACCCAAGGACACTTTACAGTCAACATACAAGTTTAACACCAATCACACACCGGGAGAAGCAACAGCCAACTGCGCACACGGTACTCTCAAGTAGAGACCACAGCCCCCTGGGAGATTGCAGGGAAGGGAGAGAGGACAACACCCAGGACAGAGCACCATCCACCACTGAATGGCAGACACACATTCACACACTCACACCAGGATTATAGGATTATATTTTTTATTGTACATCCAATTCACCTAACGTGCATGTCTTTGGACTGTGGGAGGAAAATGGAGTACCCAGAGTAAACCCACGCAAACACGGGGAGGACATGCAGACTCCACACAGAAAGGACACAGACCCAGACCGCTCCACCTTCTTTCTGTGAGGCCACAGTGCTACCCAAACAGTACCAAAGTTGTATCAGTGTGCAGACCAACTGCACCTGTCAGTATAAACTCTAGACTCTTATCTGATAAAAACCCAGGAGATCAACAGTTTAGGAAATACTCAGAAAAACTGATCAATGAACAGTCCATGTTTAAAGTCAAAAGCCACTTGACCTGTGTCTGCATGATTTGCTGCCACATGATAGGCTGGTTGGGTAACTGCATAAATGATAGGTGTACAGGTGTTTCTATTGAAATGCATTGTGGGTGTACATATTTACACTGGAAATTCTAAAGACATAATTATTTCCTGGTAGACACTGAACTTATCATTTGTGATCCATTTAGCCAAGAACCAGTCACTTGCAAGACTGCATATTGTTTAATTTGATCTAGATTACAGCATAGGCACACAACCCTTAAATTCGGAATTACATTATTATCTATTATTATCTACTACGGAAAGAATCATGTGTTAGTGTGTGATAACAGAAGTCAGTTCCATTACATGAGAACTGCATGTCTCACCTGGTAGTTGGGTCTCTGTGAGCTTTGAAATGTTTCATTTCTTGAAGACTTTTCTAATAGTAAGCCATTAACTGCAATCAAATATTTATATTTATTAACAAACGTCGATTATTATACAAATGATTATAAATGCAGTTTATCACTACTTCTTAGTTACTTGTCTGCTCTTTCTTTCCAAAATAATTTAGCAAATCTGTTGTGTCAGACATCAACAACATAACTGATCTTATAAATGTATAATTATGAGGTTTGCAACGGAACTTACCAGTATGCGTGGAAGCAATCAGTTGTGTGCAGTATCGATTAATTTGCCATATCAGAATAAAGATGGCAATGAGAAAAAGAAATACAGAAATCCCCAAAGCCCAGTACTTAACTTTCTCTGAGAATGGTATCCGAATGTCCCACAAGGAGTTCTCTAGAGTAGATGGGAGAAACATTTTCCCCTGCCATCTACAGCACTGTTGAGAAGTAGGTACATGGTGTTACTTCTGTCTGTTGCATTAACTGATCTGTGCTGCTTGCGTGACAAAACATTAACACAGAGATTGTGTCATATGGACACTTTTTGCTTGAGTTTGTATCATGGTATAAAGTCACTCACCTACAACAGAGCATTGAGAGAAAAGACTAATATGCAGCTTAATAACTTTATAAACACAAAAAACATTAAGAAGAAACATTAAAGTTCTTGATTTCTGAGATATTCTTTTTCTTTGTTCCTTGATTGAAAAAAACTGTACCTTGTAAAAAAAAAAACAGATTCCCAGCTCTGGTTGGCGAAAGGCTTCTGCTAAGGTTGGTGATAGATGTGCCTTTAATTTGCATTCAACTTCAAGTAGACTGACTGACTGCAGATGTCAGCTGACAGATAATAAGCAAACATAAGGGAAAACCAGTCGGAGCACTTTTGTATTTATCAGGTGTGAACTCTCTTCTTTTTCTTTCTAATTAAACTCAGGTAGATCATGTACACACGGTCATGCTGCAGTACTCCAACCACCTTAACAAAATGTCTTTATTGCACATTTGTTCTGATATTTGCAAATGATGCTGTAAATCATGTTTACCATTCCACTATAATCCAAAAGCTCTCTTGAAATTAAAGAAGGCCTCAACAGAACCGTGTAAGACTGCTCAGATACTTTTCATTTACCTTAGAAATATGGTGTAACACTGCTGGATATTTTTGCCTTAGAAACAATACAAGTGACCGTGTGCTTGTGATATAAACCACATGTGCAGTTACACAACCTTTCAGGTCCATTAAATGCAAATTTAATTTTTCTCATAAGAAGCACCAGATACCAGGTCACTGGATGAAAAGCACAGCTAACAATAACAAGGAAACAGAGCTCACTGTGGCAGATGGATAAAATAAGCTTAAGCTGTCTTGTTGGTTTTAGGTTTGTTTGCTAGTGGAAATGTTGCTCAATGACAACAATGTTTACTCATGTGACAAAAGTCTGTCTATAGTTATAATAGGAAAAGGCTCTCTTCAAAACAACTAAATTATTTAAGATATTTCAAATGATATATTCCTTTACATGTAATTCTGGCAAGACTTATGATATATGATAGATATACAGTATGTGCTTAAGGAGATTTGTCTCAGACACAGTGAGAGGACCTATCTCTCTACTACATTTTACTCAGAGTAAATATAGTGCACATTAAATATAGTGCACATTAGCAAATGTCAGTCTTTCAATATATTTCCACTATTATTTTAGCTACCATTTGACACTATTATGGTATTATTTTAAGAAATTGGTATTATTCTAACTATTACAAGGATCATGGTTTTACATTTAGAAACAAGTGGAAATTAAACTTTTATCAAAGCATACATCAGCGTCATCTAATAACACACAAAACATTTTTAGCAGTTTTATATAGAACATTGTATATTGATTATCCTCAGCAACATCACCATGACTGAGATTAACCAGTTTAAGAAATGCAGAAACAAGTTTCTTCTAATGTTCCATGGTGGTCTCCAACTCTATTCCTGGAGAGCTACCTCCTTGAAGACTTTAGTCCCAACTATAATCATGTCCACCTGCCTGGGTGCACATGATTATAGCTGGAGCTAAATACTTCAGGGAGGTAGTGCTCCAGGAATAGAGTTGGAGACCACTGGACATGCAGTCAGGTAAATGTGTGTGTGAATTAGTCTGCCCTGCGATGGAGTGGTAACTTATCTAGGGTGATCCCTTGTCTTCTGTCTAGCACCCCCAGTAACCCAACTACACAACCTTTCAGGTCCATTAAATGCAAATTCAAGTTTTCTCATAAGAAGCACAAGATACCAGGTCACTGGATGAAGAACAGAGCTAACAATAACAAGAAACAGATCTCAGAAACCCTAACCCTATGCCAATCACATCCAAGACAGAGCTGTTGCGCTCTTCTGTACTCAATGGTGCCTGCAGAGAAAAGAGCTTGAAATTTAATTGAAAGCAAAATTATGGTTTTCCATCCCAGTTTGGGATGACTCCTTCCTGTTCCAACATGACTGCACACCAGTGCACAAAGCAAGGTCCATAAAGACATGGATGAGCGAGTTTGCTGTGGAAGAACTAGACTGGCCTGCACAGAGTCCTGACCTCAACCTGTTAGAACACCTTTGGGATGAATTTGAGTGGAGGCTGTGAGCCAGGCCTTCTCGTCCAACAGCAGTGTCTGACTTCACAAATGCGCTTCTAGAAGAATGGTCAAAATTTCATTTATTCTTAATAACTTCCTGGTCTAGCCCTACGATGGATTAGCGCCCTGTCTAGGGTTGATTCCTGCCCTTGCGCTCAGAGTTGCCTGCTGGGCACCAGCTCCCCTGTGACCCCATAACTGGGAATAAGCGGTACAGATAATGACTAACTGACTGACTGAACTTCCTGGTCTGAGTCACAATGGTTTAAATTAGTCTCTAGTTCTGATTTTGGGAAATAGTACCAACTAAATTTGATAGAGAAAATAATTCAAACACTTAGGAAAAAACACTTTAGATGAGATAAGTTGAGTTTGAGGCAGTGGTGTAAGAAGTACTTGATTTTTGTACTTGAGTAGTTCAGATAAAGGGGCAAAAAAATTACTTGAGTAAAAGTAAAAGTTTCCAAAGATTTTTCTACTCAAGTAAAAGTATTAAAGTAAGCATTTTCAAATGTACTTTTGAGTAAAAAAGTAAAAGTACTCAGTCAACATTTAAAC
>JAOTRJ010000038.1:22760491-22774173 GCA_028564905.1 Leptodoras praelongus | reverse complement strand
CTTTTTTCTTTTGGTTTTATTAACAGCAAACCTTTGAAAAAGAAAAACAATGCATTTGCAGTTTTGAGATCAGCTCAGCCAATTTTGAATGCAAAGGCTTTTAAAAAATCTCTTTAGGGAGACTGTATTTTTAAAAGCAAACCAGTAGCTGAAGTGATTCAGGCTAACCTATGCAAAGTGAAATCAATTAAAATTTGTGTCAAATAAGCAGTGGGCGTATACAGTACACTGAAGGGTCAAATGTGGATCTGTAAAACAAAGAGTACTACCTTGATGATCTTTTGGCTCTGAGCCCGGATGGTGCCTGAACTGGGTGTCACTCTGAATTCTCGAGTCCTCTCAGATGTACTGTCTCCTGGCTTCCAGTCATTTCTGTCCAGCTCTGTTACCTGTTCTGTACTGGTCACACTGTCCCTCCCCATCCCATCTCCAGGTATCCTCAGCCCAAAACTCATAGATACCAATGAGGTATTGGTAATTGAGCAGGTCAGTGTTTTAGGAAAGCCTTTTGGGGTGAAGTAGAAAATAATTAGAAAAACAGGGAGTGGTACTGGGGATTTTAGTAAGAAGTTAATCATGACTATTATCAATGCAAAGTTTACTTACCATAGGATACCTCTCCAAAGTCGAGCTCAGGAATGTTAAAATGAAATGTCGGGCCCATTACACACCCCCTGCCACAGACAAAAGGACAAAGAGCTTTATATTAAAATGTATTCCACACTGCCCACTAAAATGTGAAGGTCAATGGCCATGCACCATGAAAAGTAATTCATTCATTCTTTCATTATTTTATTTGTAAGAAAAGGCTACTAAAACTGAGAGAAAGATAGATCGTGACAGGGAGAGCAAAACAAATCAATTCATTTGGAAAATGGCAGAGTGGTGCTCCTGTAATCTCTACTTTCAGCATTTTCAACAGAAATCCATCTTACTCTGAAAAAAGTGGCAGAAATGACAAGTGAATTATAGAACTCTCACCAAACGGTGGCTTACTGCTTACATAGGTGAAACCATTACCCATTTATTTTATCTGCATAACAAAAGACTAGAAACTACATGAGTTCAGGTGAGTTTTTAAAACAGGAACAGCAGCACATTGGCAAAATCAGCCAACAATCAGACAGTTACCTGAGTGTGAGGATGAGAGGTTGGGGATTCCCCAAAACTGTAAAAGAAAACTCCTCAGAGAAGGTTCCAAGTTTGTCAGAGGAGAAGCGGACCTCCAGAGCATGGCAGGCTCCGGGTGGAACCATGCCCTCAGCAGGGCTGAAGGAAAAGCACAGGCCCATAACTGTAGTGGGAGGTATGAGCCTATAAGTGGCGTCTATAAGTCCTTTATTCCTCACAAGCACCTTGGGTAAAGGTAAGAGCAGATACAGAAATCACAATCTGTTGCTAAAAGTTGTGGTTGGAAGAGGCACAGAAACACAAGAATAAATGGAAACAAGATCACCATATTTTGATGTACAGTATTTATAACACTGAGATGTGAATTTAGTTAAATAAGACCTTTTATTGTTAGGTCTTATTGTTAGCTACAATTAGTTAAATTAAATTCAGAAAAAAAACTGCACTATTTTAGTTTCATAAAAAAGAAGCTATAGTATACATACAGTGACATGAAAAAGTGTTTGCCCCCTTCCCAATTTCTTTAATTTGTCACATTTAAATATTTCAGATCATCAAATTAATTTTAATACAAGATAAAGACAACACAAGTAAAGTTTTAATTTTAATATTAATATAATTATTATATTAATTTTAATATAAGATAAAGTAAAGACAAAATGCAGCCTTTAAATGATCATTCCATTTACTGAAGATAAAGATTCATTCAAAACCTATATCACCCATGTGAAAAAGTAATTTCCACCCTAAACTTATAACTGGTTGTGTCTCCCTCAGCAGTAACAACTGCAATGACATGTTTGTGATTACTTGTGATGAGTCTTTTACATTGCTGTGGAAAAATTCTGACCTACTCTTCTTTACAGAATTGTTTTAATCTGGCTACATTCAAGGGTTTTCAAGCATGAACTACCCGTTTAAGGTCTCAACACAGCGTCTCTATTGGTTTTGAGTCAGGACTTTGACTTTGAAATCTTCATTCTGTTTCTCCGGAGATATTCAGAGGTGGACTTGCTTGTGTAATTCAGATCATTGTCATGCTGTAGAACCCAACTGCACTTTAGGTCACAAACTGACAGGTGGGCATTCTCCTTCAGGCTTTTCTGATAGAGAGCAGAATTCATGATTCTGTCAGTTATGAGAAATCGTCCAGTTCCGACAGAAGCGAAGCAGCCCCAGAACATCACACTACCACCACCATGGTTCACTGTTTGTATAATGTTCTTAAGGTGGAATGCTGTGTTAATTTACATGTAACAAGAGCCATGTCTTCCAAAAAGTTATACCTTCGACTCATCAGTCCACAGAATAGTATCCCAAAAGTCTTGTAGAACATCTAGATGTTTTTTGGCAAATGTGAGATGAGCCTTTGTGTTCTTTTTGGACAGCAGTTTTTTGACTCTCCTTGTAACTCACAATTATGCAATTTTTGCTTATTGTGGAATCATGTACATTGACTCTAACTGAAGTAAGTGAGGCTGCAGATCTTTAGATGCTCCTCTGGGTTCTTTAGTGACCTCCTTGATGAGTTGTCTCTGTGTTCTTGGTGAATGTTTGGTAGGCTGGCGATTCCACTGGTCCAGGTTTTCTCCGTTTGTCAATAACAGCTCTCACTGTGGTTCTCTGGAGTTCCAGGGCTGTAGCAATGGCTTTGTAATACTTTCCAGACTTTTTTTAGCACCTTTATTCAAATCTCTTTAGAATGTGGCAACATTCTACACCATTCAACAATGGTTTTTGAGACATTCTAGCCTACTTCACATTGCCAGACAGGTTCTATTTAATTGATGTGTAGATTCACAACAGGTCTGCAAATAATCATGACTGGGTATGGCTACTGTTATTAAACCAGATGATAACTGGATGATTTAGTAGCTAAGGGGGCAAGTACTTTTTCACATGGGTGATATACGCTTAGAATAAATCTTTATCTGCAGTAAACTTAATGATCATTTACATTTGTGTTTAGTCATGTTGTCTTTATCTTATATTAAAAGTAGTTTGATGATCTGAAACATTTGAATGTGACAAATGAGCAAAAATGAATTTGGGAAGGGGGAAAATACTTTTTTTACAGCACTGTAGCTTCTTATATTTTATGTCTTATATTTTCTCTCCATTTAAAGATAATATAATTACAAACATATTTTATGTGCAGAACACATAACTAAATAAGTCAATAGCATATAAAACTGCTAGAAATAAAAATAGAAGAAAAAGTCATTCTTTTTGGTTATACTATACATACTAATCACACTATACACAATATACTCACTAATACTATACTATACTATAGTATACTATTTTAGGGGTATATTATCTATTGCAAGGGATGACTTTTTCAATGACAGTAGTGTGCTTACTCATACCTCATAACTGTGCTTGGATCCAACAAAAATGTTTCCAATGTCCATCAGATCAAGGTTAAACTGCAGTTTGGGCCCCATGCCTTCTCCCTTTATACGCAGTGGCAAACGAGCCTCTCTGCCTGCATAAGGACATTCAAAATGAAAAAAGTAAGACTCAGCCACTTCTTACTTTCGCTAGGTTGGTTAATATGCTACATTATCCCTTTACTAAGTCTAACTAAGCTTAAAAAGTACTTAATTAAGACTAAACACAGTATTATATGTAGTACAGTAGTATATGATAAATGCATGAATTTCAACCAACTGTAAAACCAGGCATCATAAAATAATCAATATAGAACTAAGCAGCTGTTGTTTATGGACCAAGGTATTCTTTGGTGCAATATACAGACAGATCAGTGTCTGTTAGGCAAGAAAGAATACAGAATAAATAATACAGTAAATATGAAGAAAGACTTTATTGTCTACTTAAACGATTCTTCACGTCTACTTAAATATTCTGCATTTTTTATCACTACACTGGAGAAATAGTCCAACATTGTTTCATTATACTGTACAACCATGTATTGATATAATGACAAAAAAGTTGAATTTTTAAAAGCCCTTTATAAAATGAAAAATAAGAGGATGGGTCCAAATATATTACAGCATCTATTAATTTTGTTTGTGGACCAAAACTCCCAAAAGACATTTCTGCTAAGGAACTAACCGAATGCAAAATGTGATGTCTTCTATGACAGACAGGGTTAAATACACACATGCAAATCACTCAAATTAATAATAATAAATAAATAAATTAATTAATTAACAACATATTAATTAGACATATCAGTTAAAAACATATTCATTTTAACTACAGCAATAAAAGGTTAACCAGTACCTGTGACATCACAGTATATGGTGTGCTGGTAAAGTTTGGCTTCTTGAGGTTTGAAGATAAATCTGACATTCGCTGTTTGGTTTGGCCAGATCTCTCCCTCCTGCAAGCAATACAGACAGATACAAATTCAGCTATAATGTTCTTTCCACTCCTCTTGACTAAAAACTTCATTTGCTTTTAGATGCGTTTGAATGCACAGTTGTGTTGATAGATCATGTGAGAGTATAATTAATGATCATGATAGGCTATAATTAAAAACACTGTCTTTCAGCAGTTACAGGTTGGGTATGCAACAGTAATTCACAGTATAATTCAATAGGGAATAAAGTCACAGGTATGTATAATGCTGTATTTTGTCCAAGAAAAAATCACGTGAGCAAATGTGCACATCAGACAAAATGCACAGTAAAAAGTAAAACCAAAAGTGGTGCCAATTGATAATGCATAAAACCAAAACAAAACAGTCCTGGACAAGGAAACTATCATAATAACTATAAAATTTATAAGAAGTCAGATGACAATTAATATTCAAATTATTAATCATTTGTAGTGCTACATGGCACAGATTTCCTCTGCTTGTGCTATTTAGAGAGAAAAAGCACACACGGATATGCAGCAGGATTTAATGTGCATTCTGTTCTGCAAATAGCAGCCTTCTGTATGAGGCAGTTACTCCCAAGAACATGAAAACTGAACAAGTTTCCCAAAAGTTTTTACCACAGTGTTTCACTAGTATTACGTCCACTGCCTTTATTTCCAAACACAGTTACTGTCCTTATATAAGTGTTAAGGAGAAGTGAACAAAAAAACTGCAGCAGAGAAAACCATTTCCTCACCCATCCATGTGTGTGTGTGTGTGTGTGTGTGTGTGTGTGTGTGTGCCTATTGGACACCTGAGGCTCTATGATGATGTGTTGGTCACTGAAAACCAGGCTGTCCTGATGAAACTGCTTGCGTTTCTGCTGGAAAGTGCGGGAGAGCACTGAGAGGCGATCTCTAACAGTTGGGTCAGCACCACACTCTGTTAAAAAGTGTTCCATCTCATCATCCTGCTCCTGCTGCAGCTCAGCAAAGAACCTATAATAGACAAAAGAGTTTGAAAAATAGAGAAGGGAGGAAAGAGGCAGAGGGTCATATTAAAATACAAAATCCTTGATATTCATGACTACTTCTGTATGGGAGAACTGCTGCTGTAATCATAAAGACTGGCCTATGCTAATCTAACAGTATTATCATACTTTGTAAACATGTAATGCATTTTGACTTTTATTTGTATAACTGTATGGTGTAATGAATTTAACAGCTTATAATATTATCATCCTGCTTTGTTAATTTGAATTATAATCTATGAAATTAAACGATTAAATTAATCTGACAGGAAAAAAAACTCTGGATTCTGATAATTTATTAACATTGCTTTAGCCAAACTAATTAGACCTTAGTCTATGCTGTTCCTCCTCCATCTCAGTGGCAAAGCTCTTCCACTGGAAATGCACTATGGAGTCACTTCTGTTCAGGATAGCTACTGTGCGCTGGTTGGCCATGGTGATATAGGTCTTCTCCACCCACAGTGAGTTCTTATCCAGCCTCACGTTGATATCTGTGGAGGCTCCATACAAACTTATGTAAATGTCTTCTCCTGTAAGAGAAAAAAAAGGTCACTTGGGTTGATTATTCATATCTTGAATTATCCACACTGAACTGAGTAAACATATACTAGAGTCACTGGAGTTAGGGTATTGATTAAGACCGATAAATAGCCTAACATTTGTACTCATCAGACTTTGGACATCTAATAATCTAAAGTAAATACTTTGAAAGTATTAAGCTGAACACAAGTTAATTGCTTTGACACTGTGAATTGACACAGAGTGCTGAATTGGCACTTAATTATCTATTTAAATTCTCTCCAGTGGCATGCAGTCACATTACTCCATAGCAACCAAAAGCACAATAAAAAGTGTGATTCAAAACAAGGGCCCAAGTCAGGATCAGTAATACAGTGATACAGAAAATATACATTCCACAAATGATTGCATTTACTGTATATACATATTGCACGCACTCTGAAGGCAATAGAACTTTATTCTAGACACAGGCCTAGACACAAACAGGCAGATCAACAGATGATCACTGGATGCCCATTGGGGATGGTTTGGTATCAAGTGCAAGGGCCAAACTGTGATTACAAGATCACTGGGTCAGAGCATTTCCAAAACAGCAGGTCTTGTGAGGTGTTCCTGGTATGCAGTGGTTAGTACCTACCAAAAGTTATTCGAGGAAGGACAAAGAGTGAACCAGTGATGGCACCCAAGGTTCACTGATGCACATGAGGAGTGAAGGTTACCCAAGTTCCTATCCAACAAAAGAACTACCATAGCACAAACTGCTGAAAAAGGTATTGCTGACTATATACCCATGCTGACTCCTCTCCAATATAGAAAGTGCCAATTATTGGCAAATGAGCATCATAACTAGACAATGGAGCAATGGAGGAAGGTGGCCTGGTGTTAAGAATCATGTTTTCTTTCACATCATGTGGACAGCCAGGTCCATGTTGCTGCTTAACTGGGGAACAGATGGCATCAGGATGCACTATGGGAAAAAGTCAAGCTAGCAGAGGTGATGGTCTGGGCAATGTTCTGCTGAGAAACTTTGGGAATTCATATGGATGTTATTTTGACATGTACCACCTACTAAAACATTTGTGTAGCAATTACACCCCTTCATGGCAACAGTATTACCTAATGGTCTCTTTTAGCAGGATAATGCATCCTGCTACACTACAAAAAATGTTCAGGAATTGTTTGCAGACCATGATAAAGAGTTTAGGGTATTGCACTGGCATCCCTAGATCTCAATCTAATCAAGTATCAGTGGTATATGCTGGACAAACAAGCCCAATCCTCTGAGGCCCCTCCTCACAAACTTTAGTGTTCTTAAAGGACCTGCAGCTAATGTCTTGGTGCCAGATATTATAGCACACCTTCAGAAATGTTGTTTAGTCCATGTTTGATGGGTCAGAGCTATTTTGGTATCACTTTATACCAAAGTTGTTCAGTGGGGATGAGTTCAGAGATCTGTGCAGGCCATTTGAGTTGTTCTACTCCAATCTTGGCAAAGCATTTCTTTAATGATCTCACAGCAGCATTATCATGCTGGAATATATTTCGGGCCCCTTAGTTCCACTGAGGAGAAATTGTAATCCTAGAGCACACAAAGATAGCCTAAATAATTGTGTGCTTCCAGCTTTTTGGCAACAGTCTGGGGAAGGCTAATATATGGTTGTCAGGTCAGGTGTCCACAAACATTTGAATACATAGTAAATAAATGTGAAAAAGTTCCACTTTTGGAGATAAGTAAAGGAAAATATGGAATTTATATTTGTAAAAGTTTATATTATAACATTATGTACACACAAAGGTGTATTAAAAAAACTATAGACTAGGTTTTAGCAGAAAGAGAAATCATGTGTATGTTTTAAATATTAAAACACTACATCAATGTTCCTGTAAGGACTATTGGCCAACTTAATCGCCAACAGTTCCGTATCCCCTATGCCCAGGTGGAGGTTGATGGCACAATCATATGCCATATCGGGAGGCAGGAGGACTTGGGTCTTTTCTTTACAAAATACATCCCCAAGGTCGTGGCATTAACCAGTGACCTTGGAGAGGTCAGGGATGACTGGTGAGGCTACAAGCCGTGGTGTCTTAAAAAGACATGCCTCCTGGCACCGTGGAGCCCATGAGTACACCGTATGTGTGCCCGAGTTTTTTTTACTCCAACCACAGGAGCCCTGAGCTGTAGCTGGGGGACCTGGGTAATGTACAGACCGAGGTTCTCCATGTGAGGACCTATTTGTTAGCTGATGGGTACTGTTTGCTGTGTGATCAACCCAGGGCCAGTGTGACCATGTCTGACCATGCAGTTCTGCCATAACCATCTCGGTGTCAAGGCCTAATCTCCATGCTAGGTCAAACTCAATGAAGTTCCCAGCTGCCCTTGATTGATATAGGTCCTCACATCCACATGCTTATATTCTCTGTCCCTGATTCAAAGTTATTACCTTATTACTTTGCATCCTACCGCCAACCCTCTATGAGGCCTGACATTACCAAATCTTTCCATCACAAATACCTCATGCTTATCAGTGGTACCAAATACAGAAGGTGCGACAGAGAACACGGCTTCCAAATATGCTTAAATGCACAATAGAGCAGGTGTCTCTCGTCAGCACTGATTGGCGTTGTGGCATCTGGTCGCTGTAGTGCTGTGCTGGTTGAGAACTGTAGTCTCTCTCCTAGCATGCTGGCCACACCACCCTGGCCTCCTAGTGGCAGTCTGTGAAGTGGCCTGACCCCTTACACATTATTCTTATTACAGAACAATCATCATGTGGCAGTCTTTGTACCTATCTATCTCTAAACCTCCCAAGTGCAATTCATAAAAGTCATACTTTAATTTATACAAACAGCATCTTAGTATTGTGATAGAAGACATGAGAAAGTATTACAACCAGTAAATGTCTTTCAACAACCATTCTTCTCATTAAGCAGTCCATGAAAAACAATTTGTACCATGCATTATCACAATACATTATTGCTGCAGATAAATTAGTTCAGTCCTACTTGATTTGATAAGGTTAAACATTTCCACAATAGACCTTTCATAATTAATCTGCAAATCTGCAATCAATTAATGTTATCTAAATTGTTTAATTGATAATGTTTTTGCCATATCTGTTGGCATAACTATCAACAGCATTAAAGACAAGACAGTAAATACTAAACCTGTGTGATAGTGGAGAAGCAGTTGTTGGCTGTGGTTTCCTGTAGTTCTGGGTAGAAAATCAACAGTCACCTGCATGCTCTCTCCAACACCAAGGGTCCCTACTGAAGGTTCCACAGAAAATGGGCTATGGGAGAACAAAATAGATGCATAAATAAATACTCTCCTGCCAAATTAAAAGCATTGTAAAACAACTGTTTCACTTTACTATAGTGAGTGCTTACTTCTGTGTGCTCAGCTGAAATTTGGCCTCTCCTTTTCCAATGTTGCGTACCAGGATGGTCTTCTGAGATAAACACTTGACAGGACAAATTGAAAAGTGCAGCTCATCTGGAAAATCCAGGATGGTACGTGGCCCTATTGCCCGGATGGGCACCTCAAACTTCTCCCTTTCAGTCATGACAATTACCCGGTGGATATAGTCCTATCAAAAAGACCACGCATAGAAGTGGAAAACTAAGTTACAAGATATGCAAGGTTTAGAAAATGACAGTGCAGCTAGACTCATGGTCAAAAGAACATACACCCTACTTAATTTCTATGTTTTAGTTACTAATGCATAAATAACAATTATGTGGTTCTCACCAACTTTTACAATACAAATAACCTCAGGCGGAACCCCCCCCAACACATTTCAATATGTAGTCATATTTTCCCCAAAAGAAAACCGACATACAAAATGTTGTGTGTACACGCTATAATTCAGTAACATGTAAAACCACTTTAGCAAGTAAACAGTTTCAGTCTCAGTCTAAACAGTTTACACCAACAAAAACAGTCTCTCATAACGGTTTAAAGAAATGTGGCTTATTGCTCTTTACAACACTGCTTCAGTTCACTGATGTTTAAGAATATTATTTATGCACAGTTCTCTTAAAATTCTGTCACAGCATCTCAATGGAGTTGAGGTCTAGAATGTGACCTGACTATTCCAATATCTTGTTTTTTTTTTCTTTTTTAGCTGTTCAGATGTTGATTTGCCAGTGTACTTGAAATCATTGTCCTGCTGCATGATGTCTACTTCATCCCAGCTTACAATTTTGGACAGATGGCTTCACATTTTTCTTAAGAATATTCTGGTATAAAGTGAACATCGTCTTAGTTTTAAATGACAGCAATTTTCCCAGATCCTGTGTCTGGTAAACAAGCCCAAATCATTACCCCTCCACCCCCATGTTTGACAGTCGGTAGGAGGAGTTTGTTGTGATACAGTTTGTTTGGTTTTCATCAGTCCAAATGATATTTTTTCAGAACATCTGTGATTTGTTCAGATGTAATTTTAGTTCTCTTTTTGGAGAGAAGGGGATTTCTGATTGTGTAGACATGAACATAAGCATTCAGTATTCTTAAGAGGCATGTAGGTCACATGGTTTTGGTTTATAACTCTGAGCATTAAACAATCTGACCTTGGACTGTTTTTGCTGGGAAATCCACTTTTGGGACGACTGACAACTAAACTGAAGGCTCTCCATTTGCACAGTTGAGTGCTCCAGGAAACCGAATTGCCAAAAGTTCTGCTTTATAGAAGTAGCCACACTTCTTTATAATTAACTGATATTGTGCATTTCGTTAGTAACACCTTGTTGTAAATTTCTCTCTAAATGATTGTAGAAGTTGTAAGGGTGTACTTATTTTTTTCCAACCTAGTTTCTAAATACTGGTTGGGGAAATATTAACTACATATTGAAACTTGTTGTGCTTTTTGTTGTCATCTGAGGTTATTTATTCATTTATATAGGTTTGTTAAGGGGCTTAAAAATTGTTATTTAGTTCCTGACAAATTACAACATAGAATAGAGGGAGTTTGAAATAGAACTGTACTTTCTTTTTCCAGTGACTATATATGCAATTTTATCATATAGAAGATATAGTGTTATTCTATTACTCATGCCATTGTCATAGATTGATTTATAACACAAACTTTAGTCTTTCTATTGAGGCTACAAAATTGCACATGTATTGCATGTACTGCACAATAGTTTTGTTCAAGATAAGGCACCATCGTTTACATTCCCATAATAATTTACTTTTTGTAGCACATAGCCCAGATATTTCAGGTTAAACATACAAAAAACTGTTGCTTCTGTATCAGGTTTCATGACAATTACCTCATTTTACTGAACCACAATCAAATTCAGTTTCTTTACATTTATTATTATTGTGAAACAAATTCAAAAAACAGTGTGTCATTTTGAAAATGCAAATCATTGTGTATTGCTTTTCAATAAAGAGGTCAAGTGATATGAGAAGCAATGTAATAGTGGTTTTGTTTTTCCTTTTTGTATGTATTCTGCATGCTACAATGGAAAAACCATAGTTTTCACAAATGTTCACAAATTCCTCTCTATACCTGGAAGTATAAGCTCAAGTAAAGTGTACCTTGTTTTCCTGTGGGGTGAAGAGAACTGTAAAAGTGGATGTCATGCCTGGGGCGACTTTGTTGCGTACACCTACTGGGCCCACCACTTTGAAATACAGGGAGTCTTCTTCAATCACTTTCACCACACGAGGGAACTGCAAGAAGATGGCCAGGAGCCACAGATATGACCAAATGTGTACTCGCATTATACACATGCCATTTAACATGTTGCAAAAATGATAACATTCATGTGGCATTTTCAGTTCAAGTGTTTAAGCCCTGTACAGTTTACATTGTTTCATGTTCAAACAATGGAAGTGCAGAACTTTTATTGATCAGTATTGATCAGACAGTTGTCAGTTGAAACCCCATGACTGCCAATACTTTTTTCTGGTGTTGACTTTCAGGTGGGATAGTGGCTTTCAGTAAAGTTTAAGAAGAAATTATGAATTCTAATGCATGCTATGTTATACCTGTTTTAGAAAGATACATTAACAGTGTTTATTGTAGTGGACATGCTGGGCATACACACAATAGTGTAGAATGTATTTATATGGAGAGGCATTATTGTTGTCACCTTGTCAATATTTCGTAACACCATGGGCACCTTGTACATCTCAAAGGGCACGTAGTTCTGGAACACAATCTCAGATGGGTAAGGTTGGAATAAAGGCTGGTCCAAATCTACAGAAGAAAACTGGGAACAAAACAGAAAGACCCTCAGAACTGAAATGTCATTTTTTCTAAGACCTCCATTTTCTCACACACTTCCCTTTCCCTTTGATATGACTTATCTGACCTCAATTACATACTAAGCAAGAAACAAAAAGGACTAAAAAGAGAGTGGTACTCAGTGGTACAATGTATCTTTGCAACATGCACACATTTGTCCTGCATAAATACCACACGCAGTCAAAATCTCATTCACAACATCCGGTAAAGCCAAAACAATTCTGTCCATTTTTTAGAATAAATGGACAATTACAGGCAAGTCTCATGACAGGAAGACATTAGAATGGTTAAAACAGTTACCATTCAGGATTTACTAGTACTTTACCTTGTGGTGTGTGGTCTCACTCATGTCAAAAAGCTCCAGAATGCGAGGAGGGTGCATCTTATGTGTGTTAATTAATCTCTCCTCTGTAGACTGAGACATTTCATGTGCATATACAGATGGAGATAGCTATAAAGATAAAAGCCACAATGAGTTCCTTTAAGAACACTGAATACATTAATTCATGATGGAATGAACTGTTGGCATTAGCTGGGCAGTAACATCAGTCAATAATACTATGTAATGCTATTATATTCCAAATCTTCAAAGCACACACATTTGCAAGGTACAGTGATGGATTACTGCAGGGGGTACATATTATTGTGCAATACTAGAACTGGAATAGTTGCTGAAACAATTAATCATTGTTCAAGTGAGACATAAATATAAATATTAAAATGGAAATTTCACTTTTTTAAAAGCAGTTAGTTATACAATAAATGCTGGGCCTTGTTTATCTATCTTTTTGTGTGTAAAAAGATTTGTTAAGTTTCAGAAGAGGCTGCTCATTTGCATATAATGATGCCCCATAAAAGTTCAAGTATACAGACAGCTGGGAGTAAAAAATTAATGATGAGAGTAAAGGCTATAAGAAAAAAGTGGGAATAATTTGCCAATAAAAATATTAAAATGTGCAATAATCAAAATAATAATAATAATAATAATAAATATAGCCGCAAGCGGCAATTAACGAGTGAGATTAAATGAGTGTGTATATGTATGTATGTGTTTGTATGTGTCTGTATGTGTATGTGAATGAGTGTGTGTGTGTGTGTGTATGTATGTGTTTATATGTGTCTGTACTGTGTTGTGTGTGTGTGTGTGTGTGTGTGTGTGTGTGTGTGAAAATGTGTTTGTGTCTGTGTGTATGTGTATGCGCCAAATATGTATATCTGTATATATCTGTGTGTGTGTGTGTGTACATGTATGCATATGTCTGTGTCTGTGTATGTGTGTTTGTGTGTGTGTGTGTGAATATGTGTTTATATGTGTGTGTATATGTGTGTATGTAATGATGTGTGTGTTTGTGTGTGTGTGTATGTGTGTGTATGTTTCCGTGTATGTGTAAGTGAATGTGCATGTGTTTAGATGTGTGTG
>JAOTRJ010000038.1:22663627-22674430 GCA_028564905.1 Leptodoras praelongus | reverse complement strand
CCCACCCGGGGATCGAACCCAGGTCCTTCTTGCTGTGAGGCGACAGCGCTATCCACTGCGCCACCGTGCCGCCCCCAATCAAATAATAATAATGTCAAATAGTGAGAGCCCTGAGCTTGTTTCTCTGAAATGGAAGCAGGGCTTTCAATGCTTTTTTGGGCGATCTCAGGATATTCTGCCTTGATTTGAACCCAGAGCACTGGCACAGTTGTTGTTTGAAACATACTTTTAAGGCCACCGTCGCTCCCGAGTGTTCGAATCCGGGTGATGCTATAGCTGCCCGTAGCCGGGAGCTCAGACAGCAAGATTGGCCGTGCTCTAAGGGTGGGAGGGGCAGCATATGCCCCCCATGTCAATCAGCGTGACACTGTCCAGTCACGGGCAGGTGGGCGGGAGCGCTGTCTGCCAATCGCCCTACACCGTTTCCAAAGGTTGCATGAGCCGCAGTTCGAAAAGAGGCGGCGATTGGCGTCACGTGTGGTGGAGGAAGCACGTGAAGGTCTCGCCCTCCCGGACTGGCAGTTCGTCATGACAAGGGGGGAAGCACTGACGGGTGGGAATTGGAGACGACTAAATTAGGGAGAAAATCGGGGGAAAAAATCCAAAAAACTATAAAACCGTCATTTGCAATGTCCAGCAGTTGATCCTCTTCTAGCACGGACAGGTTCACCAGGTTTGTTTACAAATGGGTCGCGGATCCGTTCTTTCGCCGTCTGCGGGTCTTTTTTGGTCAGGAAGTAGTGCTCAAACTCTTCCAAAAGCAAAGGCAGGTGATCGTGCACCAGCTGGGAGAATGATGGATCAGGCTCAGTCTCTTCCAAAATCCCCGACAATGTTTGAAACATCAAATATCCCTTGGTTCACTCGCCGTGCTTTTGGGGTAACGGCTGGTTACGCATGTATGCGTCTGTGCATCATTCCGCACAGAAGTCACTTTTCAAAATAAAACATCAACATTTAGACTAATAATCAATTTTAAAAAAAGAAGAAAAATTCAAACTTTCTGTGCGGCTTGGTACCTAATGGCCCACGGTTAGGTGGGCCATTAGGGGGGCCCCCGGTGGTTGGGGACCGCTGATTTAAATGACGTCACAAAAAGAAGAATTTCAAAAAGTTAACACTGCAATAATTGTTTTTTGACCTCGCCTAAAAGCACTTTACTGCAGCTGAGTAATTACTGAGTAACTTTCTAGTAACTGAGTAATTTTATTTAATGAAATGGTTGCTGATCGCTGCTCAGGCATATCCACACCAGAAAAGTGAAGGATACAAAATAGATGAGTTCTGATTATATGCAAGAAAGCATTACCAACCCTGGCACCAGGGGCATAGTTACCTTGATCATCATTGTTCACACAACAGGTTTACTGCTGTGTTAACTCTGCCTTTTCAAGTTTACTGCATTAAACGCTATGTTTTACTTTTATGCTTAATCTCCCAATCTCTCATGCTAACAAACTCCCAACAATCAAATATGTTTATCATATTTATCAGACTCTATCATGAGACATTGCCTGATTTATCCCAGACATGTTTATGCTGTAAGGGCCTCTCATGTGGACAGACACTCTCATACTTACTCCTTCATAATTCCTGTGTGGTGGTGAAAGCCCAGATAGGACTGTTGAATGCAGGCTTACATTAAATCATAACTGCTCTCTTGTGTGGCTGTGGTGCTCTTGGTATAATGAGAACAGTTGAAGTGAATTAGCTTAGTATTTAATTTATTCAGTACTTATCTCACATGCATTGACTCTTGGGATGTGGGCTATATTATGCTTATGAATGTGTTTGCATCTTTGTGTGCTATATAGTTTTCTTATAGTATCTGCGTTGCATAAGTGCAGGAAGAAAAATAAATCATATATATAGAAAGTGTAGTAAAATTAGACATTAGTCAAATTTTGAACTATACTCTCTACATCAGCATGCATCAGCAATGGCGTACAATGGAATGCAGGGTAGTGACATTTTAATGACAACAAGATGTTCCTGGAAACCTTAGAATTTTATTTTGTCTTAATTGAATTGAATTAGGTTTTAAATTGAAATTCTGACATGATATATATTATACCTGTAGTCACCCTAGCAAATGTCCATGATGATCCTGTTTGTAATATATAATGTAGTGGTATGTTGTGTCAAATGTAATTCAAACATCTAGTGTAATGCTGTGGGCTAAGATGAGCAGCATCAGTAAGTTAGGACTGGGTACTAATTATCAGTTTCTTTAGAAATATAGCATACTTTCCCCTGTTCTTGAAACCATTTTTATTCATTCAAAACAAGGAAATAAGAAACAGATATGAAGGTAGAGAAGAAGAATTTTTAAAAGGAGGTAGAGAGTGAAAAAGTGATGGAAGAGGGTCAGCTTCTCAGTGCTTGGTTGCCATAGCAACTAGCCACCCTACCCATTCTTCCTGTTCTCTGGAAAATATTATGAGTTGAAGATCAGAGAGCGGGAGAACGGAAACACACTGCTTCTTACTTCTGTTAGGAGGCTTTGATGTGGCAGGCTGCAGCTGAGTTTGGAAAGTGTTAATTGCCTGCCTTTTGTAGAAGGCAGCATGTCTGTGGCCCTGCAGTCCTCTGCCTAGACACTCACACACTCAAAATACACACACCTTTCAGTCACACAACCTACTAGCACCATTTTAGTGTTGAAATATTTAAACTCAACTACTGTATTAACACAATAAAACTCACAACTGAAAGACCATTCATTAAAGGATAATGACACTGTAGTGTATTGCAGGATCTCTCTGTCCTCTCAAAGACACCTCATTAACAAGACTTTGTAATCATCCTTGAATTCATAGAGCTAGGATGGATAATTTGGCCCCAGTTCTTAAGAATGTTCATATGTTTTGTCTGTCCATGAAAAGACAATAGCATGAGCTTGCACCACCAAAGATCATTAAAGGTTCAAACGGAACCACCAATCAGAACTGCACTCACAGAGAATAAAGGGGAATCTCTGTCAGGATGCTACCATGGCAAGATTGTAAGGGATTGCTCTGCATTCACAGAATAGCACTGCATATATATAATACTCTGAAGGTGTGCTGTGGTATCCGGCACTTATTCTTTAAGTCCTATGAGCTGGGGTCTCCATGGATATGACTTGTTTATCCAGCACGCCCCACTGATGCTCAATCAGACTGAGATCTGAGGAATTTGGAGGCCAAGTTTAGCACCTTGAACCCTTTGTCCTTTTCCTCAAACCATTCCTGAAAATTTTTTGCATTGTGGCAGGATAAATCATCCTGCTGAAAAAGTGCCATTAGGGAATACTGTTGCCAATGCATGTACTTGGTCTATAACAATGTTGACGTAGGTGTTACATATCAAAGTAATATCCACATGAATGCCAGGACTCAAGATTTCCCAGCAGAGCATTGCATGGGCAGCAAGCTGTGATATACTGCATGTTCTGACACTTTTCTGTCATAACCAGCATTAACTTTTTCAGCAATCTGTGCTAAAGTAGCTCTTGTGTGGTACTGGACCAGATAGGCAAGGCCTCAGTCTCCATGCATGTCAGTGAGCTTTGGGTGCCCATGAGACCCAAGTTCACTGGTTCACTGAGTGTCCCTCCTTGGACCACTTTTGGTATTAACCACTGCATACTAGGAACACCCCATCTGCTTTTTTGGAGATGCCCTGACCCAATCATCTAGCCTTCACAATTTGGCCCTTGACAAAGTCACTCAGATCCTCACAGTTGCCCATTTTGCCTGCTTCCAACACATCAACTTCAAGATCTGACTGTACACTTACTGCTTAATATATCCCACCCTGTGACAGGTGCCATTGTAGATAATCAGTGTTATTCACATGTCAGTAGTTCTAATGTTATCAGGGTGTATGTGTATAAATATAATATAAATATGTATAAATATAAATATGTCTGTATGTAAGGCAAAGCACTTTACGAACCATCAATTGGATGGAACATCAAACATCCACTTTATACAATACAAAACATTATGCTGGCCAGTCAGAAGGCCTTTTTACTAGTACTGATCAATAGCATTACAATACAAAATATACATCAGGTCAATAGGTCAATCCTAAGCTTGGGTTACTGACTCTGATTGGTTTTAATGATTGGGTTTCTTCTGGGGGTCTCCATTTTCCTCCAAAAAGCCCAGAGGAAGCTTTGGCTGGCCAATTTGCTGCTCTAAAGTGCCCTGCAGTGTGAATTAATATATGAATGAGTGTGTGTTGAAGTGTGTGTGTAAGACTTTGGGGGATGGGTTAGTCTTCAGTCACACAACCTACTAGCACCATTTTAGTGTTGAAATATTTAAACTCAACTACTGTATTAACACAATAAAACTCACAACTGAAAGACCATTCATTAAAGGATAATGACACTGTAGTGTACTGCAGGATCTCTCTGTCCTCTCAAAGACACCTCATTAACAAGGCTCTGTAATCATCCTTGAATTCATAGAGCTAGGATGGATAATTTGGCCCCAGTTCTTAAGACTGTTCATATGTTTTGTCTGTCCATGAAAAGACAACAGCATGAGCTTGCACCACCAAAGATCATTAAAGGTTCAAACGTAACCACCAATCAGAACTGCACTCACAGAGAATAAAGGGGAATCTCTGTCAGGATGCTACCATGGCAAGACTGTAAGGGATTGCTCTGCATTCACAGAATAGTACTGCATGTTGGGGAGCAAAACTGTAAAATAGGTTACTTTCTTATAATTTACTGGCTTGCTCCTGTGTCTCATATATATATATATATATATATATATATATATATATAAGATCTCTGAAAGTGTGCTGGGCTATCCGGCAGGTTGAAGTGTGTGTAAGACTTTGGGGGATGGGTTAGTCTTCTGCCAGGCGATGAATTGTATCTACTGAATCAATAGTAATGGCATTATAATATAAGCAAACAGCATACCAAATAATACTACCAAACAATCTATTTGCATGTTTGTCTTTGTGTGTGACTGCAATGATAATGAAGAGTTAAAGCCGATGGACATTTACACTCATTTTCCAATGATGAATTGCTGGGACATGCATAGGTTTAAGTTTCTACTGACCAGCTTGGTTTTCCACTTAATGACTGCACAGACTTCTGTACCAGCCACTGAGCAGCAGATCCTGTCTACTGACAAGGGAAAAGCAGATCCAGAGTAGTACAAATTTCATTGATCTTTCTTGTAGCAGGGTTCTTTAGCTGTATTCAGATTGAATTAGTTTTACTTGGGGAGCTGGAGTAATGTAATTATTACTAGTTTATCTCTCAGTAATTTTGAGTCCTGGAAAGATTATGTTGTCTTTTCCCTACTATAAGAAGACAAGTAGAAATATCCCATTGTTTTTGATGTACACTGAAGACATTTTGGTTTGAGAGCAAAACATGAATATGAGACGATATGTCAGAATTGTAGCTTTCATTTCATTATATTTACATCTAAATGTGTTAAACAATTTAGAACTTAGAATGTGGCACTTTTTGTGAATGAACCCACCCATTCTTATTGTAATCAAAAATATTGGCACATATGGCTGACAGATATTTCTTGTTGCTCAGTTATGTCATGTTAGATTTCCCTGTTAAAGAATTAATAGCTCTGAATGTCTACTCTTTGAATAATGGATTTTGCCAGTGAAAACTATTTGTTCTTAAAAAGATAAACCAAATGAAAAACAGAGAGCTTTCTTTGGGAGAAAAGACATTATGAAGCTGAAAACTAGGGAACTAGGGAAAATTAATCAGAGTGTATGATTAATACAAAAAATGGAAAAGCTCTGAAAAAGAAATAAACCACTGGTGTACTAACAACCAGACATCAAACAGGTTGGTCAAGGAAAACAACAGCATCTGGTGAGAGCTGTGAAGAAAAAAAACACAGTCAGTGATAGGGCTAGGTGATGTGGCCAAAAATGTTATGCCAAAAAGATTCTTGTGTCAGTTATCATGATAAATGTCAAATCAGAATTTCTTTCAAAGTTAAAGGCTGATTTTTGCTCCTGACTGAAAGTTGAAGAAACCAGAGAGCTAACTGGTTTTAAACTATTCCTTATGGTCAGAACATCATGATTGCCAAAAATGCAGAACATCTGAGGTAGAGCATTAAAAAAATATATAATTATGAAATCTTTTTTCAACATCTAAATCTTCGAGTAAAATTTTCAGCCCTTTTTCCTTAACAAAATAAGTATCTTAAGCACTGCAGGGTAATAAGCACACGTATGATGGATCAGACTGCAAATCTTAAAAGTGTTTTAAAGAATATGGCAATAAATAAAACATTAAATAGACAAAAAAATTAATTTCTTAATTTCTGATCTACTGAGTGTTATGGGCACTGCTTTGTCTTCAGTTTCTCTCAATTCCAACTCCAACTACAAGCCTGTCATTTGCTGGCCTAAATTTATTCCTCTCACCATCACCATCAAAGTGATGGAAAGGCTCCTGATCCAAAACCTAAAAACTCATTGCTCAAGCACATTTAAAATAGTATTATGGCTTGGGTTGTGTGGCTGCTGCTGGAAGGAGCTGACTGTGATAGCTGCAGAATAAATTCAGTCTACAGAAACGTTCTGTCTGCCAATTTACAGAGAAATGCATCCAATCTAATTGCATGACCCTATGACCCAAAACATACTGCCAAAACACCAAAATCAACACAAAACAGTCATCAACTGAAAATAGCGGCAGTACAAACCTGGAAAATTAACACAATAATGCATCAATCTGATGATCTCAGTGGTTTGACAGCTTGATGCAGTTATTGTACATTTATTTTACATACACTATATCACCAAAGGTATTCGCTTGTCTGCCTTCACGCGCATATGAACTTGAGTTCCCATTCTTAATCCATAGGGTTTAATATGATGTCAGCCCACCCTTTGCAGCTTTAACAGCTTTGAATCTTCTGGGAAGGCTTTCCACAAGGTTTAGGAGTGTGTTTAGGGGAATTTTTGACCATTCTTCCAGAAGTGCATTTGTGAGGGCAGACACTGATGCTGGATGAGAAGGCCTGATTTGGTGTGTTCTTCCACACCAAACTCGCACATCCATGTCTTTATGGACCTTGCTTTGTGCACTGGTGCACAGTCATGTTGGAACAGGAAGGGGCTATCCCCAAAGTTGGGAGCATGAAATTTTCCAAGATCTCTTGGTATGCTGAAGCATACATGAAGCATGAAAGCCTCCTCCACAAAACTTTACACCTGGCGCAATGCAGTCAGACAAGTACTGTTCTCCTGACAACCGCCAAACCCATACTCATGCATCAGATTGCCAGATGGAGAAGTGTGATTCATAACTCCAGAGAACATGTCTCCACTGCTTTAGAATCCAGTGGCAGTGGCCTTTACATCACTGCATCCGACACTTTGCATTGCGCTTGGTAATGTAAGGCTTGGATGCAGCTGCTCAGCCAAGGAAACCCATTCCATGAAGCTCTCTACACACTGTTCTTGCCTAATCTGAAGGCAGAAGGAAGTTGGAGGTCTATAGCAATCGACTCTGCAGAAAGTTGGCGACTTCTGCACAGTATGTGCCTCAGCATCCACTGACTCTGCAGTGTCATTTTGTGACCATATCACTTCATGGATGAGTTTTTGCTGTTCCCAATCACTTCCATTTTGTTATAATACCACTGAAAGTTGACTGTGGAATATTTAGGAGTGAGGAAATTTCATGACTGGACTTATTGCACAGGTGGCATCCTGTCACGGTACCACACTGGAATTCACTGAGCTCCGGAGAGCGACCCATTATTTCACAAATATTTGTAGAAGCATATGTCTGTCATATTGTCTGCATATCTAGGTGCTTGATTTTATACACCTGTGGCCATGGAAGTGTTTGGAATACCTGAATTCAATGACTTGGATGGGTAAGTGAGTATTTGTGGCAATATAGTGCATATAGATGTAAATATTCGGAAATGAAAGCTGAAATTCTATCATCCCACGTTCATCTTTTGATATCAAACTGGCCTTGCCATTCCAGTACTGTCAAAGAAGACTGTATATCCCATCCAAATTGACGTGTTGGTAAAGATTTTTGTGTGTCGCATGGGAAAAGAGGTTTTGTGCTTTTTCTTCAGTATGCAGACACTCCAGGAAGTGCTATAAAAAATATAAATTACATTTAAAAGCAGTTGTCAAGGAAGCAATGTTTCTGATAGATTTAGGTAACTTATTGAGTTCATAGCACAGATATTGTCTGCATATATTCACTATTTCCAAAAAGTAAGCCAACTTTCAGAAATAAGGAGGGGGAAAAATTAATGCCCTGAAATATCAGTGAACAGAAGCAATATTGGCCTAATGGCCTTCCTCAGGATGTATGTTAACATACAGTTAACATCTAGTTATTGTTGATGGAAATTGTTTTACATGTTCCTGAATTACAGCATTTAGTTACTTTTTCTCATTTGGTTTTTAAATGTTGGTTTACTTTGTCATTTGCAAAAAATTGAAGTCCTGTTGTTTTTTTGGTTTATAAAAAATTACTACATTCTATTCTTTATGAACTTTAAATATGTTGTTTTTTTGTTGGTTTTCTGTATGTTAATAGAAGTTGGTAAAGAAGTTGGTTATTAGAAGTTGATGAAGACCATTTAAATGTCATTTTCACCCTGATAAATAAAAACATAGGACAATAGAAGGGCATTCAGGACACTATGGTATCTGTTGTCTCCTGGGGGCCTGCATTTAATTTAACATCTGTCTAAACCCAAATACAAACATCTGTTTGTCTCAGTGTGTAGCCTTAGTGAATATTGCAAATCAAAGGAAAGATGCTGAAATCCTTTTCTCTCTCTGTACTTGCAGATGATGGAAAGCTTTCTCTGGATGAGTTCCAGGCCTTCTTCTCTGATGGGACCCTGAATGAAGAGGAGCTGGAGAAACTTTTCCATACCATTGATTCTGATAACACCAGGTAAATGTCCAGTTTATATGAGTGAAGAGGATATAAAGCAGTGTGATAATGGAGCACAAAGTGAAAAGGAGTTAAGTTGAGAGACTGAAAGAAAAAGAGAGCACCTGAAAAAGAGGGCACCCCACATCATCTTTAACTATTTTTAATATATTTATGAAGCCAAACAGACTAGAGGTTCTCTATTTGCCTTGCTGTCTGTATTCTCTCTTCTTCTCTCTTAGTTCACCTCTTCTAGTTATGTTCACATTATTACTCCACTGTGTGTTTACAGTAGCAGTCACCTTAGCAGTCATATTTTGTGTGTCAGTGTCTCTGGTGGCAGGGATGCTCCACAGTGTGCATTGTATTTAATCACATTTCAGAATGAATTATCTAAAATTGAAGTGTGTGCCCCATGCTACATGTTCTCTAATTCCACAGCACATTTCTTAAGAAATAATGAATGACTAGAGCCCAAAGGTGAAGAGGGCAGGAAAAAGACAGATAAAAATGATAAGAAGATAATAGTAGAGGAGGTATAATGGGGGCAGTGTACAGTATGAGGGAGGGTTAAAGAGAACATTGTTGACAAGCAATGAATAATAGGGAGGAAAGGAGGATGGCAGAGGGAGGAGGAGAGAAAAGGACTAAGGATGATCAAATTGAGAAAGGAATTGTAGGAATGCAATTTGAGTAGTCTCTTTTCCCTCCTTAATTAATCATTTATTCATTCATACATTCATCTTTGTCTATTTAATTCTGGTGGATCAAGAGACTGGAAACATTGGGAAAAAGGTAGAGTTACACCCTGTATGGGACACCAGGCCATCACTGGGCATCTCTCCTGTCAAATGATAAATCATAGGCTTACATTTTTAACATCAGTAAAATTGGTAAAATCATAATTAAGATGAAAGATTGATCAAGGTTGATCAGGCCCTGGCCTGCGCCCCAGCAGCAACCCTCAGATCTGCCCTTTTTAGCGATAACCATTCTTCCCATGGCACGATGTGCTAAAGCATATTAGGATGTAAAGTTGTGATCCCTTGTGACTGTAGAAGGTCCTCAACTCTAAACCAGTGAAGCTTGCTGATGACACAACCAACACAACTGCTGACTGTTTTATACACTAACATTACCACACCCGCTACCCCAATGATTTGGGGTGAAATTAATGCATTTACAGCACACAACGGCAACAACAGCAATAAAGATGATAACAACCACAATAACAACCAACAACCTAGTCTAACACTGGATTGGGTGTTGCAATCCCTGTAGATTATATCAGTGCACCTGCCCACAGATCTGCACTCTTAAACCAAACCACCAAGTGGCTTTCTCTGTGGCTTCACTAGTATGTCTGTACTGCCTGTCAAACAAAAGCTTGTAATATATAAATGTTTAGTTTCCTAAGAAAAGTCTCAGGGTGGTAAATGGGTGCCAGACCAGATTTATCATCTTCACTGGGACAAAGACTCGTTCAAATTGTTTTTTTCAAAATTGTTTTTATGTATATGAAATTCTGATTTTTTAGACAAATTTGTTTACTAAACGACTTACAAATTCAAAATAAGATTTCTTCTCCTCTTTGTCCAGCCTGATTCTCCAATTTATCCATCCATCCATCCATCTTCTTCCGCTTATCCGGGGCCGGGTCGCGGGGGAAGCAGTCTAAGTAGGGATGCCCAGACTTCCCTCTCCCCCAACACCTCAGCCAGCTCCCCGGCAGGAATCCCGAGGGGTTCCCAGGCCAGCCGAGAGACATAGTCCCTCCAGCGTGTCCTGGGTCTTCCCCGGGGTCTCCCCCCCACTCATTTCCACCGCTTGTATCCGCAATCTTGTCCTTTCGGTCATTACCCACAGCTCATGACCATAGGTGAGGGTAG
>JAOTRJ010000038.1:22642871-22662916 GCA_028564905.1 Leptodoras praelongus | reverse complement strand
GACATGGCTGAACTTGGGAAGGTTGAATATAAGTCGAGCTGCAGCATTCTGGATCAGTTGCAGGGGCCTGATGGCACGCATAGGAAGACCAGGAGTTGCAGTAGTCGAGTATTGAGATGACAAGAGATTGAACAAGTACCTTGGTGGCCTCCCTTGAGAAATGGTCGAAATTCTCCGGATGCCAGACTAGTTTGGGTCCGGAAGTTGGTTCTGGGAGAGGAAGAATGACAGCTTATTGTAGACAGCATGTTCAAGAATCAGGACACTGACACAAAACAAACCCACGTTCCATGCTGCATCTGTGCACATGCTTCTGGAGACAGTTGCTAAATTTGGTTAATGCTAGAACCATTTTACCATATTATTTTACTGTAGTTTACTGTGAACCCAGTGACAGTATTGCATACAAACCATGATATTGTTACCATATTTTTACTATGGCATCTTATGGATTATTTTAACTCATATAGTCTTGAGAGACTATCATGTGTTGCTATATTCAGTTCAATTCAATTTTATTTCTAAAGTGCTTTTAACAATGGACACTGTCCCAAATCAACTTTACAAGGACATAAAATCCAGATTAAAATCCAGTCATTAAATTCAACTTGTATAGGTTTTATCCCTAACTGTTATCCCTAATGAGCAAGACAATGGTGACGGTGGCAAGGGAAAAACTCCCTCAGATGTGCTGTATGGCTATATGATATTAAAGGAGGGACCATAGTTTAGTTGTATTCCTCAATTTCCATGCTCAAGGCTTCATCATTAAAAAAGGCCTGGCAGAGAGGGATGAACTTCAAGAGCTTTAGAAAAGAGTGCCACAAAATTTGTTAGTAGGGTTTAATGTCAGTCTCCATCTATCACTCACAAATGTCATGCTTATTTCATATGCTCTTTTTTAGGTGGAGGTGGATGAGGTGCCTCTTTGCTCTTCTTTGTTGATGGTGCTTCTATTTTGAGGGCAAAGGAATAAAAAAAAACCCTAGATCAAGTGTGTGTGGGAGGGGGGTTAGTGGAAGCTGGCACTGATAAAAGAGGCAAATGGATAGGAGATAGGACAAGTGAATTGCTGTCCTCTAAAGCCTTTACTGGCTGTGGTCTTTTCATTTTTTCCATCCCCCTCCCTATCTCCTTCCCTCTCTGTCTTGATCCCTCCTTCTCTCCCTCTGTCTGTCTGTCTCTCAATCTTCTTTTTTCCATTCTAGGTCTTCAGAGATTTGTTTATCAAACTTGTTATGTGATGAACACATATTTGAACTAGAGCACAAGCTGACATATTACATTATGGAATTAAACCTGCCAATCACCTGTAAGATTCTTCTTTTTATAGAAAGACAAACAGAGGTGATCGAGCTGGTAGGAATAGGAAGCAGTTAGTGCTCTTTGAATTCAGCATCAGTCAGGACCAGTGCAGGCTGGTAGATGACAGTCTGTGTTTAAGCTGAATTGGGCGGTGTGCATGTGACATCTCTCTCTCTCTCTCTCTCTCTCTCTCTAAAATGCTCTATCACCTCTGCCATCAGTGTACTTCCCTTTTTGTTTTGTTCTTTGGTAAATGATTTTCCCTGATTTACATAGTAATTCATTTTTCTTCAGAAGTCGATTTATTGAGGAGGGTTTTTTGTCTACTCATCACTGAGCTCACATACAGATGGACAGCTTTACTGATTACATTTTGAATGTTAATTAAGAGCAATAACTTGAGTCATATATGGCCCATGGCCTATTTCAGTGATTATAATCAGTGCATTAAGGATCAGTTCAGGGGAATGTGTGTAACTACCTAGGGGATCTATTTTGATCTTTATCCCTGCGATTTATCTGCATGTATGGATTCTTCCTTGTCTCTTATTCTGCGCTCCTGTTGCCTCTCCTTCTCTATATGCAACCCTCTTTTCTGTGATGTGTTAGTAATGTTGACACTAAGGAACTTTGTGGTGAGTATCAAAAGAACTGTCTGCATGTGTGTGTTGGTTTAGTGGGAGAGAGGATGCATGTTGATGCACACTATTTTGCATGGATATCGTGGTCAATTTCATCATACTTGCTTCCAAATTCATCCTGTTCTTAATAACAACTTGTCCCTCACTAGTGTCTGCTAAAATGTCCAGTAGGAGCTTTTAGACCCATCTGCATGTGGATATTGAATGTATACATGGATATTGATGAATGGATACTCAAATATAAGAACCATTAATATGGTATTTGGGTAATCTGCTTTAGGAACTCTATAAATGATATGGACTGTTTTTAAACTGCCTTCCCATTATTCTCAATAATATGTCATACTATAGTTAATGTCATAAAGTACATCATTAGAATCAACAGAGTTACTATAGGCAAGTTGATATAGTATACTTATATATATATATTATATAGCTATAAACTGGACTAAATAAAGTAAAATCAAAAGGGACAAGTTGATAGTATATGTATAGAATATGTGTAGCTCAGCGGTTAAGGCATTGGGCTATGGACCAGAAGGTCGTGAGTTCAAATCCCAGCACCACCAAGCTGCCACTGTTGGGCCCTTGAGCTCAACTGCTCAGTTGTATAAATGAGATAAATGTAAGTCACTCTGGATAAGGGTGTCTGCCAAATGCCAGAAATGTAAATGTAGAATATCTACTAAACATCACCAACCATAAATAATTAACCACCTGTTTGGAATTAGTTAGGTTATTTGATGACAGTCACCCAACATGCAATTGACAGTCTATAGGTGGCTTCTAGTAGAGTTTTTTTTTTTTATCCTTCTGCACTTATATCCATTATATCCATTCTTGTCTGCTTTTGCAGTTATTATTTTTATTTGCTTCTGCCCACAGTATTTTCTCACTAACTTAGGTGTTTCTATTTCTCAAAACATAAAGTAATTAGTCATTTAAACTACCATGACACTGACCATGATAAAGAAGTTACTGAAGATGCCGTTCAACACTGTACGAGCACTCAATACAATTTCATGTTAACAAACACGATTGCATGAGCTTTATATATGACTGCCTGCTCCCACCCAGATGAAAGTAAAAGCACCTTGCTCATATTCATAGAAAATCTTACACAAGTGTCAGTTAATAAATTAGGTTAGATCCTGAATGGCTGGTTTTCAGTGTCCCATTATTTTATAACGATGTTATGTTTAACATTTGATCATGTTGAAATGGTAAAATGGTCTTATAAATGGTCTCTTCTCTATGCTTGCCTTATTACCCAGACTACTTTGCCAAACACATGGGGGACTATGAAGGTGTGCTTGCATCCCTGGAGACTCTCAACCTTTCTATCCTCAAAGCCATGGATTTCACCAAGAAGGTTAGTGGAGGAAGGGAAGTGCTAATTAATGCATGAGTTCTTTATGTGTGCATTCATTTACTGTGATGTATTGTTTAATCAGAACAAGGCTGACATTCTTCCACGTCTTCTTTAATTCCTGTTTTTCTTTGTTTTATTACATAATGAAGGTAACAATGTATAGCTGATTACCCAGTGGATTGGTTTTTGTGTTTTATAATAATAGAATTTACAAGTCCAAATAAGACTCTCTGATAATCACAGTCTCAGCAGTACAGAGATATTATTTTATGAGTTCATGTGTCCATAGTGTGTGTGTGTAGCCACACGTGGTAGTATGGCAGTTGCTTCCATGCTGCTAAATATAACACATCATTTCAAAGCTTTACTTGAATATTCTGTTTGGTATTTGCTCCTCATTAGTGCAAGCTGGCACTCAGTCAGATCTCAGTGCACAGCTATAGCTACTGTATACTGCTATAGCAAAACACAAATCAGACTTCTTCCACTGCTTCCTCTCTGTGTAGAGAATTTGATTTTTAGGACACAAAAAAAGATATTTACATCTTTTTACTTTTATCTTACACATCAAATCAGGTTGCAGAACTGAGTGTGCATAATTGTCTGAGAGAGTGTGTGAATGTGCACTGGTGCTTATTGGCCTGCCAGGGTCAGTGGCAGTGGTCCCTTGCCTAAAGGTCATGGTCTTAAACATCACTTAAACAATTACAAACTTCAGCCAATGTGTCATTCCAACAGCTACTAATGCCATCTGATTTATCTTCCCTCATTCATGACATCAGTGTTTCTTCTATTCCTATGGCTTTACACGTAAGCAACCACATTGCACTATAAGATGCCGTTTGTTGAATGCTAGTTGAATACCAAGATTTTATTACATTTAATGAATACACATATGGATTTCTGATAAAATTGCTAATAAGATGATAAGATTTTGATGATAACTACTGGTAAATTACAAAAGGATTCCTGTGGTTGAACTGAAAAATATCAAAAATCGGAAATTTGTTTAATTCCAAATTAAATGTCTCTGTCTATAACATGTACTCGATGTCTAACAAAAACACTATGTTAATGACGGCATCCTTTATAGATTACTGAACCCTTTCTATCTATTAAGAGCTGTACTTAGATTTGGCAACTTCAGTTCACAAGTTATGTTAATATTTATGAGGTGATAGATATGTTCAAAGTCATAGGTTGACTCTTAAGACAATTTTCTGGGTGGCTCATTTAGATTAAAATACCTGCATATGTTGTACACAACAAAATCCCTACTGTTGAATTAACACCCAATTGGAGATTTATAAACACTGCAGGGTGTTAATTCAACACTCTGGGTGTCATTATAACACTGGGGATTTGGCCGTGTAGTTCATGCCTCCATGGTTGCCATATGGTTGATTTGTCTTGAATAGAGATGTCCTAGATAAGGTTTTCAATAGAGCATTGCCGTTAAGCAAAAAAAAAAGAGAGAGAGAATGGACAATGTGGACTAAAGCAGCTGATTTCAGTTGAATGCAATTTCCTTCGCTGTCAAATGCAATATATGTAGTGATGTAACAAAAGCAAGAGAAACATTTTAAGTTAATTTAAAAAATACTAATAATGATATATGATATGGCAATTCAAATAAACTTCTAGAAGAAAGAATTTTTCTGATGAGTCACTCCATCTTCCCTTTTGCATGGGCTGGCTTACGTATGGTTTTGCATTCCCTTCTTCCTGAGACCTGCTCTCTGACAGTTAACAGGTGAGAGTTGACTATGTAGCAGGCACCACTTGGACACTACCATGAAGAGATCCTGCTTATAATTCATTGAGTCCATTAATTTTTGTTTATGGGGTGCAGAGAAAGAAGGAGCATGAAAAGAAAGGTGTTGAAAATTTCTTTTTTTTTTTATTTTAAGCTGGGATGATGATCATGTGAAGAGCAGTGTTGAAAAAGCAAGTTTATTTAAATTGGTTCATTTCATCATTTAAATTGGTTCACTGAACAGTCAAGCCTTAATGCAATCTATGTAGGATACATTTGTTCACTCTGTAACATGTGCACACTGTGTTTTTCTGAATTGGAAGCACCTGTGGTACCTGAAGAAATGAATACATTATTTAAATAATTAAAGTAGAAAAATTGTTTACCAGTAAATAACAACAATGTTTTATTACAGAAATGATGGAAGCATACAAACATTAGCTGGATAGAGGTTGTTCAGGATGTTCATCTAACTGATGTTTTTTTATATGTGAAAACAGGTTATACGTAAAACAGGCAGCTCACAGAGGAGGTCTTACAGCATCCAGCATAATAGAATCTGTGCAGCAGTGTTGTGTTTAAAGAATGTTGCACACTAAATCAGTGGCGGCTGGTGTTCTTTCAAAGAGGTGAAGATCATTGTCGGCTTTTCTATCTATCTATCTATTTATTTATTTATGTATTTATTTATTTATTTATTTATACATAAATCCTGCCCTCTGTTCCTTTTTAAGAAAATGGCCTGTGATCCTATCGTACCAAGTAGTTGACCAGTGTCAGAGCTAGGCTACGGCCTTGGCCCATTGTGTTGTGGGTATAAGACTTTTTAAACAGGAGAAGCTCCTTTCTACACCCACAGATGTGCCTCCAATTGTTGCCACTAACGATAACAGTTTGTATAGCTGAGTCATTGCACTGTCCAACTCCATGTGTTATAGAAAAACCAAGAAATCACACAGCTTTCCCCTGTTACCCTGTAAGTCCTGATTTGAATACAGGTCTTGAAGTTCAGACCTCAGTCTCCCTGAATCAGAGTATTGGCCATAACTTTTCAGGACACTCTGGAATGCCTCCTCTGGAAACACTTCTCTCATGTCATCAAACTTCCCTGGATTGACTAATTCTAAGAAGCTCAAACACAGATTTCTGTAGCACTCCTGGGGATTCTGGAATTGGGAGAGATGGTGCTTTCTCATCTGCTCATCTTGTGGGTCTGATGGGAGACCTGCTGCTTTGGCATAAACAGCTTGGAAGGGACTCTTGTCTTTGACAAAAGCAAGAAGAGACTCAATTCTGTTCTTGCAGCAGAGAAAGTCCATGGCCCTCTGCTGGATGATATAAAAGACATCAGTCTCTGAGAAGATTTGATATGTGTACAACATGAACACAAATTCAAAATCCTCTAGTTTCATTACAAATCCCTTGGCACAATCCAGTGTGTCATCAAGTAGTGTCTTATCTGCAATGATGTTATAAAAAGTCTGCAGGAGGCCATCATAGTTGTTTGCCACAGCGTTTCTGGGCAGACCATTGAGGGCTGAAGCCATGACAGCAGCCCCATCATATCATAAAGATTGTAGCACTGCATGTTTTCATTTAATTCTTCAAAAACATACCGAGCATCTTGCTCCTCTGAAAAAACAAACAAACAATAAAACACTCCTGAATTTTACCTGCAGTATCAACATAGCAAACAATGACACAATAGTTAGGCACAATATCACTTTTTTCATTCACCTGCCATCCAAAAAATGAGTAGCCTGAATTTCATCTCTGATCTCAACAGAAACAGTGGCTGCAAGAGGAGAGATTTTTGGATAGTTATTTTGGATACAATGAGACATACCAGAAAACACAGCTGATGACTTGAATTGTGTGGCCAGGACAGAGTCATATTTCGATAATGTCTCTGTGAACTCCCTGTAATTCCCCTTATTGGATGATTCACTACTCTCATCATGCCCCCTAAATGATAGGTCCTGTCGGCCAAGCAAGGAAGTCACATCAATATTGCAGTTTAGGAAGGCCTTGTTTTTTTTTGACTGTTTCATTATGTTTTGCCACTTGAATGGCAAAACAGTATGAATGATTGATTGAACAAACTTGAACAAGGAAATGTTGAAATTATGTTAAACTGAAACAAGGAAAGTAATTTCACCAAGCAAATACCAAGAAATGGGTTGTAGTTTGTCTTTAAAAATCCACAATGGGACCAAAGCTTCCTGTGATTAAGTGACGGTGAAGATCTCAAAATAGCTGTCAATCAAAACAGGATTCAGCCTTTTGACTGATCCTCCCATCATCTTGCAGAAGCTTCAGTTCCAGACCTGCCCACAGCTCTATTCACCCCAGAGAAGCTCAGCATCTGGGGGTGGGAAAAAATTGTGGCATTTATCCAATGACCGAAGTTTCGAAGCAATGGAAAAAAAAAGTTCCATGCAGTCCCGTTGAAGTGAATAGACACTCACCTTCTATGGGCAAATGCATTGATGCTACGGGAATGTATTCGGTTTGTGAATTAATCGATTTGTGATAAGTAGCTGGTTCCGAACAAACTCATCTTAGAGATGAACGTGTTCTAATGCATTTGTAGTCAATTAAATATGTACACACTGTACATGGTCATATTTGTCCATTCAATTTTTGACATTTTAGGGGAAGCTGAGCTTCCCTTGCAGTCTTAGAGAAATGGCCAAAGGTATATGGACACCTGACAATAACACCCATGTGGGGGTCATCCTTGTTATCACAAACTTACTCATACTTCTCAACCCGACTAAACAATTTTGGTGGGCCTTCTCACTTGACATGAGTGAACCACCAGACTAATATTGTTGTGGATGAATGGGCACAATGTTGCAGCAAAGGCAATAGACTTTAGTAATAGATTGAAAAATGTAAATGTATACACAATTTATAGTAAGTGAACATCATCAAATGGTAATGTGTCTGCAATATTGAGGCTATTTTATCACGCTTTTAAAAGAGCCCAAGTACAAAAGACTGTATTTAGCTTGGTATAGTTGAATGTCATCAAAGTCCCAAGAAAAACAAGTATCTCCAAAATTGTAGCTTTACAGATGGTGAAAACATTCTTTAATTTTCATGTTAGTTAATTTAAAAAGATTTTATCCCAAGCCATTTTGGATCATTTCCATCGTGAAATGTTCACACAACATTAAGGGCAGGTCCTGTGTTGTGATGTAGAAAAAATTGAAAAAAGATGGAGATACATGTGACAGTGACAATCTGTAAAGCTCACCGACCGGCAGCGTTCAACTTGAATGCTTGAACATCACATAAAATATGGGGTGATATGGTGGCACAGTGGGTCACACCTCAGAGCAAAAAGGGCCAGGATTCAATTACCTGGCCAAGTGACCAGGATCCTCTCCATGTCGAGCTTGCATGAGACAAATGCACTACATAAAGTGTACAAACCATTCTTTCTACTGCACTTGTCAAGGGAACATGGTGCAATTAGGAATTCAGCCATCTACTCTCTAGCCAATTTGCTCCTTCTATCTATCGTTAGCATCTCCACCACTGAAGTGGAAATGATTATCTTTTGACAAAACATCTAGTCATTCTGTTTAAATCCGTTTTGTCTGACAACTGAAGTATGACTTTTTGCACGTTTGTATTTCAGAGTTTATCATATCAGCTCTCACTTACTAATGATGTAGGCTGTGGGGTGGGCCATTTCTTGGTAGTGCAAAGATCACAACAATGCACAAACAGTTCAATGTCAGTACAACAGCCACGCCGGTAGAAACTCTGTCTCAGTCTTCTCCAGGATTTAGCCACACCAAAGTGCCCGACATAGTGCCCGACATAGCTCTGCGTACGGCACCCAGCACTCACCCTCTCAGGCTCTGTTGTACCACTATCCTCTTCCCAGGGGCTGGATTTTCTGACACCCGGTACAACAGACCCTCTCTGATCTGAGGGCTATCCCAGCCAGCCCGCAGGGCCTTAGCTACAAGGCCATGAGGAGTCATGTAGGTCATTAGGAGTCATGTTGGTCACCCCAAGAGAACTCTGTTACATTTACATTTACATTTATGGCATTTGGCAGACATCCTTATCCAGAGTGACTTACATTTATCTAATTTATACAGCTGAGCAGTTGAGGGTTAAGGACCCAACAGTGGCAGCTTCTATTCAGTAACCCATCACCTTAACCACTGAGCCACCCCTGCCCCTTTTACCTGGGGGAGACTGGGACGACCAGATCAGGCCGCTGCTAAGCCACCACTGACGGCCTTAACCAATGACAGTTTCATGTTGCCAATACACAATGCCCATGCGCTCAGATCTAGCATGGTCCCCATAGCAGACAATTGGTACCAGCCAGGAGTCGTGTATCAGCTCCAGGCCTCCTAAGTTCACGCACAGCCACCTTTTTGTCCACTTGAGCTCCCTTGACTGTCCGTAACTGTACCTCCGTAGGCCAGCCATGTGAGTCAGGGTTCTCACTGTTGGGAAGCACACCAGGCCACAAATGTGAAACAGTAGACCCAGTGTCCATCAATGCTCTGACTTCCACACCATTAAGATGACAGTAAATCCATGAATTGTAGCAGGATTAGTTCCATGTATGCGGGAGGAAGGCTCCTACTGTCATTTCCTCGCTGGTTTGGGCCCACAGTACCTTGCAGCGAGTTCAGAGAGGAAAGCTGTACTTGGTGTTTTAATTCCTCTGGTGCAGGTGGATTCATGAAGTGGTATAGCGCCAGCAGAAATGTGGGATACGTGTCCTTAACCACTCTGCATATTTTCTCTGCCAGCATGCTAATCTGCTTGCTGCTCAGCATCAGGCATGCCAGAAGTTGTTGTTTCTTAGCTGCCCGGGCAGCAGGAACTTTGCAAAAACGCTTCAGTGAAAGCTGCTAGTTGTGTTGTTCAGCAGGTAGGCCAACTAGCATATGAAGCACTTTTCCTTCTAGTACCCAACAGAGATGCATCACCGTCTGTCTCTCAGACCATCTGCAGAAACAGGCCACCATGCAGCAACTGCATGTAAAATGGCTCCCACGGTCCTTCTCCATTGTAACGTGGCATCCGGGAATGCTGGCACCTGAATGGCGTCTCTCTCTTGGCCAGCGTCACGCTCACCAGCATTCTCCACAGCTGACTCCACAGTTGTGTGTAGCCTCCTCTTGCTGTATCTCGTGGCCAACCTTGCCACGCTGGAACCACTGGGCTACAAAATTACTACAACAAAATGGTGGAAAAGAAAGAAGATACCCCAAAAGCCCCAATGCATGCTGGAAGGTGACTCTGGCTTTTCCCAGTTCTGCAGAGGCCAATCACCTCCAGCCTCTGTGGCAGGTATCAACAATATGCTGACTGAGAATTTATCTGCTACACTTTATTGGACCTTTAATATAGCAATGTCTCTGAATAGCAATGTCTCAGTGGCAATGATCATAGTAGTAATCCATGCTCAATTCAATATCACACAAACAAAACCCACCTAAGTTCAAACTCAGAATGTCATATAATTGATACACAACCATTTTTGTGCACAACATGCAACTCCAGTGCATCACCACAGGACCACATGAGTCCCAAGTTAATAGTATCGTGAACAACTACTTACTACACCCACATAACTGAACACTTAATACAGTCCCCTGAATGTAACCATCATTTCATCACCATCAAGTCCCTGCATTCAATCCACAAATTTGGGTCAACTCTTCTATAACTAAATGGAGCTGCTCAAATGAACACAGTGCCCTCTTCAAGTAATGTAGTTTAGCCCCGTGTTCGAAATGACGGTTTCTCTTTAAGTCGTCGTTACTCACCAGTGCCACAGCTTCTGTGGAGGGCTGGCAGTAATTATTAATGCAAATGTGGTATTTTCATACCGCTTATAAAATATTCATGCTTTGACAGGCTGAGCAGTAATTAGTAGGCCTACTGTATTTGTAGCATTTTCTTCTGAAGTGTTATTGTGTGGAAGAGATTACTTCTCTTGGCAACAAAACAAACAAATATGATTATGGGTTTAATTTGTATTGAACATTTCAGTCTATTTCAGTTATACTTTTTAGCAAATAAATTCTACTGCATTGTCCATAGAACATATCCATACTGTTCAATAAGGCTTTTAGATACAGTAGTTTTTGTAAAAGTGTTTAAAATAATTTTTCTAAATGAAGATTTGCACCATTCCATTTGTAATTTTCAACTATTAAATGAATTTTCGTAAATGGATGGCTGGATGGATGGATGGATGGATGAATAGATGAATAGAACAGGCAAAGACAGACTGACAGACAGACCAAGAATAATTATGGGGTTGTTGGTGTGAAAAAAGTGTGATACGATTGGACTTAACTTTAAACTGTATAGTTTTTGTTCAAAATTTGCTTCTTTTCACATCTGTGCTTCTTATTACTACTTAAAATAGTAGTAACTAAAATAATCCCAGACAAACTGTAAGATTAGGTGCAGTGTTTTATTATTTCATTTCATACTATAAATTGTAATTAATAGTACAAGTATAGCATCACTGGTTTTTGATGCAGATATTATACAGTTTTTTCTTTGACTTCTAGCATCATAGAGAGTTGTATAGTTAGAGAGTGTCTTTACCTCCTGTCAGAGCAAACGAGCAAGATTAGAGCATATGTATGAGGCAAGTGGGACATATTCACTTTTTTACTGCCAGTGTTACCTTATTGCATGTGCACACTATCAGCTGCATCCACTCTGTTTACTACACTCCTTATCATCTTCTCCAGTTAGTCAGTGTCTCAAATAACACATCACTGTAGTATGTTGAGTCAATTTAATAAAAGTCGAAGCCTTTTTTTCAGTGTTATTTTGAAAGATTTTCCCTCCAATTTCTTTCAAAGATGTTAAAGTCTAGTTTGTTTCTGAGGTACAGCATGAAAATTCCAAGAAAGAACTTTGAAGCCTATAATACAAATGAAGCAAGAATATTTATCTAGGAAAAAAAGTCATTTCCTGTGAAGATGTACTTGAGCCTAATTTATTCATGAAAAGTTCCATGACCCTGTACTTGTTGTTCTGGCGACTGAAGATGATATTGAGGTGCGCTGTGTTGAATTTATGACTAACTATATTGGCAGCTCATCCATAGTGGCAAGTGGGGCATATATCATATAATCTTCATAATGTCCTCATTGACGACCTCCTACTTTAATGATTCTGTTAAAATCCTAATTACCTCTTTTGAGTGACCGGTGATTTTAAAATGGTGCTTTTTGACTGCTTTTTGACAAGGTTCAATTGATTTGCTCTCCTTTCATGATGTTATGTAATCATGGGGCAGTGTGCTCATTGCCCCATTTTGCTGCATAGACTTATTATTGCACCCAGTGGTTAAAAATAGGAATTGCAATCCTGCTGACCTGTGCTTGCTGTGGTGGAGCAGCAACCAAGACAACTAATGAAAGGGTTGGAGAATGAGCTGATTTAAAATTATTCCACAAGCACCAAGATTTTCTTTTATATAAAATAATCAGAATTAAATTAATGTAAGTGTAAACCACTGTGCATAATTGTGCTTTCATAAGTGTTTTCATAAAAACTTTCTCATGCTCATGTACCACACATAGCGGTCAGGATAACAGCAGATCCAAAGCCTATCCTGGGAACGCTGGGTGGGATGCAGGAATACACTCTGGGTGGGATGCCAGTATATCACAGGGCATTTTAGCACCAGCTTTCTGATTGGGGGACTGTAGCTTGGGCACATGCAGTGAATTAAGAAATGAACCTGTGGATCTCAAATGGGATGCATAGCCACCAGTATTTGGCAAGAAGAAGCTGGTATTGTGGAGTTACCATGGGATTAGCCAATCCCTCAAATAGTAGTGGAGCCTATTTCTTTCTGGTTGGAAAGTGAGCAGGGGCTCAACGGTCTGCGTCCATGCCAATTCTTAGTTTACCTCCCAGGTTATAGCACCATTGATTCGGAACGATGGTAAAATTAAGTCTTTGTTGTGCTAGAGAGGAAGGGCTGGATGACAACATGAAAGGGAATTGTCTTTGGTGGGTTTTTTTTTTGACAAGACAATATGAGAGGGTAAACTGGAATCTTGGGAAGAAGAGTACCAGCTTTCATGTTGTGAATGTACTATTCTTTAAGGGCTTCCTGTGTGTACTCATCCATGACTTAAGTTTCTGTGGCTGAAATGGGATAGATGCAGTTGGGTAGGGCTATGGTGCCTGACATGAGAGTGTTGTGAAATTCGTAGCTGCTCCTGTGTCAGTCAGGTCTATGACAGTAAAATCATGCTCTGAGTGTCTGGACAAGTTGATCTGTTGGACAGCAGATGGATCTGTTGAGTAGCAGGTGGATCCAAAAGGCTTTATTTTTACAACAGGCACGGAAATCCAAATCATCAAGCAAACCAATGTAGGTATACACAGGCAATAGTCAGGCAATGAACAAATAGGTAAAAGAATGTAAAACTAGATTAAGAAACCCAGGGACAAACAATAATCAAAACCAGAATAGCAATTATAAACAATAAGGGCAAGAATAGTTTACCATTTGTTTTGTTCTTCTCTTATTTGTAGTTAGTTGTATGGTTAGATTCAAAACAATAAATGAACGTTACAAAGCTAATCCCTAAACCTCATATTCTATTCTTTCTTCTATCTATTTCTTCTTTTCTGTCTCCTTTTGTGCCTAATCTCTAAGATTCTGATTTATTTCTTTATATTAATTCTGTACACATTTTATATTTTCATTCTTATATATGAATGCACTTAAGAGTAGAAATGATGCAAAACCAAAAATGAATAAAGGATGTCATAACATGCTTTTGTTAATGAAAACAGAATCAAAACTGGAGAAACTCATTGTAGAGCTAGAGTGCACATTGAAATTGCTGATTTGTGCTGCATTATGCACTTCTCTGTTTGATGCCAGAGGTTGATATTCATGAACTTATACCATGGCTTTGACTCCACTAGGTGTATGTCTGAGAGGTGAATGTATGAGAGCTAAGCTTTGTTTCCAATTTATTTGCTCCACACTTTCCATTGTACCTGTGGAGATTGTCAGCAGTAGATGGACTGATATAGTGGGTGTCATTGGGTCATGTCCCAAAGCCTCTGAAGTACTGCTGCCCGTCACCTCTGATCCTCTGTAATCCCACTGTGGGCTATCACACTGGACTGTGACATGTTCCCTATGGTCCAGGGAGCTGAGTAGGATTGTGGTGAGACATGTGAGCATAGAGCATCAGATTTTGCAGTGGGTTTACTTAACCTTGAGCAATTCCTAAGGAGTTGGCCATTGCCAGTTCAAATGAATCTGCAGTCATGAGAGCATGCATAAGTTAGTGAGCTACTTTTCCAGGAGAATTGTCATGAGAGGGATTTATCTCAAAAGTACCCCAGCCTATGAAGCACAAATATTACAAAGGTTCAAATGCATTTCATGCTTAGATAACTATGACCTTTTTTTTAAACTGTGAAAAGATACACCTCATATAGCTCTGAGCATATGACTGAAATTACAATAGTGAAAATTACTGGAATAAATGAATGAATGTCTTTAACCCAGCTAAACAGGATTATTAAAGGTCTAGATTCTCACTCTTGGTTACTCATTTACCTCGTTTGCATGGAAGCCATATATTTGTGAAAAACTTGTATATGACTTATATTTGCAAATGTGCCAAAGCAGATGGTTTGCATTTTTCAAGTTTCATTAATGAAATTTAATAAAAGTAATTGAAAATGATTTTTTTTCTTCATGGAGAATAATGTGTGCTAATCAGTAAGCAGTGAATTGAACAATAATCAAATTCAAAGAGGAAAAAAACATGGAAAGCAAGGAAAGAAAAGCTGTTATGAAAATGTTATTTTCATGCAGGTGTTTTTAGGAAATGATTCTGCTATTATAAACAGGGACATTCACCCTTCTGTCACTTTTTAATTTACTGTGGTCTGTGTGTTGACCTAGTTGGGGGTTGATGGAGCTTCAGTACTAAAAATGGGGTTACTGGGGAGGTGTAATGTTGAACATGGTATCAGGTGCTTTTCAATGCCCCTTTTTCACCAAGCAAGGTAATTGTGCACATGACCAAAAACAATTTGGCCTCATCTGACTACAATATTGAATTTTGTGAGTTGCTTTCATTTTTTTATGCCATCTTTCATCAGCTTGGTGTCATTGGATATAGTGCCTAATGGATTATTTTAAACATTGCAACTTTAAAAATCTTCTATGTTGTCTACAAACCCCATTTCTAAAAAAGTTGGGTCACTTTTTAAAAATGCAATAAAAACTGAAATATGTATTTTTTTTTTATTTACTCAAACCTTTATTTAACAGACTAAAGGACAAAGTAAAGATTTTCAGTGTTTTCAATGACTAACTTAATTGTATTTGTTAAATATAAATACATTTAGAAATTGATGGCTGCAACATACTCAAGGAAAGTTTGGACAGAGGCAAAATAAGTCAAGTAATACAAGTAAAACTGGAAGGTTCCACAAGTAGCAGTTTAACTGGTAATGGGTAAGAACATCATGACCGAGTATAAAAGGAGCATCCACCAAAGAATATGAAAAAACATCCAGATTGTTACCAACAAAAAGTGCAAAAACCAGCATCTGTGATGGCTTGGGGGAGAATATGTGTGAAGTTACCATTGATGCTTATATTGGTATTTTTGGAGAGACATATCCTCCTTTCAAGAAGACGTCTTGTCCCAGGACAATTACAGGCCTCATTCCACACATGTTTCAATAGTGTGGCTTCATAAACATAGAGTGTGTGTCCTTGACTGGCCTGGCTGCAGTACAGATTGAAAATGTAAATCAGAGGAAAATCAGTGACAAAAGTGACCACAGACTTTTGAGCAGCTCAATTGTACACAGCAAGAATGGGCAAAAAATCCCACTTCCAAAACTGCAACAGCATCTACAATTCCCAAATGATTCAGTATAAGTATAATTAAAAGAAAAGTTGATATGACACAGTGGTAAACATGCCTTTGTCCCAGCTTTTTTTTAGACTGTGTTGCAGCCATCAATTTTGAAAATTTGTTTATATTTAACAAATACAATTATCTTTGTCATTTAAAACACTGAAAAAGTTCTGTGAATATATAAAGTGTTATGAATGGCTAGTGATGGAGTGAAATGAAGGGGTGAATGGATGGACTGGATGATAGGAGACGCAGAACACAAAGGAAACATTTAATAGACACAAAGTAAAACAGAGGTTAGCAGGACACAAGGCATGGAAAAAAACAAACTAGAGTCCAGAGGGGGACCAGGGAATAACGCACGGAGGTGTGGGGCGCGTTGAAACGCGCAAGGCACATGGGAGCACGGGCGTAGGCGCATGAGAGCGTGGGCGTAGGCGCATAAGAGCACGGGCGTAGGTGTATGAGAGTGCGGAGGGTCTCGGCCGTGAGAGCCGTGGCAGGAGACGTCCGGGGATGCGGTCGTCTCGGAGATCCTGCCCGGAAATAAAGCATGAAGGCACGGTCGCATGAGAGCGCCCAGGCGCGGTGCTTGCTGAGAGCGTGGAGGGTCTCAGCGAAGAGACGAGCAGCGGGAGACTTCCGGAGATGTGGGTGTCATAAAGATCCCGCCGGGGGTTCAGGCGCAGAGGCGCGGTGCCAGCTGGAACACGGGGGCGCGGTGCTGAAGGTGTAGGGCGACGAGACGAAACGCTGGAATGACGTCCAGGGGAAGTGGTCATCGTGGAGATCCCGCCGGGAGAAGCAGCGCAGCGACGCGGTGCCAGCTGAGTCACGAGGCGTGGCACCTGCAAGAAAAAAGGGTCCATCCAAGCAAACAAACACCAACCTAAATCTTAACCAATATTCACAACCAATATTTCCCACCAGTCCCGGAACAAAAGGACCCATAAATAGCAAAGAAAATGGAAAAGGCGGGACAAACGAAAACAAGAAACGGAAATCGGCATGATCACGCGCATTCCTATCATACCGGAAATGGGCGTGATCACACCGATTCCTAACATAAAGGTTCAAGTGAATTTACAAATTACAGCTTTGTTTTTATTGCATTTTTAGAAAATGTTCCAAGTTTGTGTATTTTGTTTTTATATTGGGACATCAGCTGTGAAATGAGCCATTTTCCACCACCCAGTACTTTAACAACATGTCACTTTATTAGGAATATAAAGGTGACAAAACCAGGGGAGAGACTATGCATGAAAAAGGTGGGGAAAGAAGATGGGAAACACACACAGGCATCTCATCCATGGCAGATGCACAACTTACAGTCCTACCCTCTGGGCGTGCTGGGAGCCATGCATAATACCCGCCCCTAATCTCTAGAGTGCCCACCCACTCCTTAGATCCAGTGGCAGCTGTCATAATATCCATTACTTGACTTGTGCAGATGAAAGCCTTTATTTTTCGTGTGCAACCTGATGTTTAGTAAAATGTTTTAGGAACTAGTTCCTAGGAATTAGGAACTAATAGCAAATATATTGATTTAAATATATGTCATCCATGCTTTTGAGAGAAATTATGTTATTTTAAAATCTATATTTTTATGAGAATGCTTAATATAAGAGGAAAGGAGTAAAGTAGTGTCTCAAATTGAGACACTGAAGAATTGTGTATGTGTATGTGTGCATGTGTTTGTTTGTTTGTGCGCATCTGTTGTGTAGCAGCTTTAGAGCAGCTAGTAGATTTAGATCCCCTGAAATGTGTCAGTCTTCCACTCCTCGGTTTGAGTTTTGCAGCTCTTCTGTTTCAAACCATTTTTCATGTGGCAGTTGTTGGTGCATGCTGTGCTAAATTCTTTCTAAGTGATTGGTTCAGCAGGTGTTACTATTTCTGATTTGTCTGCCTGCAAATGCCACTTCTCACTGAATCATTATGGAATTGTTACATTTGTCCTGTGGCCAAATGGAAAGTGGTGGAACAAAATAATAATAATAGAAAACTAAATAATAATAAAGAAAAGTTTAAAAGGTTTAAGACAGGACCCATATTCACTTTTCAATTCAATTTGTAATTAAAGTTTAATTACATGTTCTTTTAAATATATGCAGCAGTCATGTGTTGTTTGGATATTAAGCAACCTGTTCTGGATACTGAATGTATGTAGGGATTAAGCCAAAAATCTGCATGAATAAACAAATGCATTACAACCCCTCCCTGTTTCCCTTACTGTTTAGTGCTCAACCCAGTTTTAGTGTACTCATGAGGCTATATGTGGCTGTAATGTTAGATTATGTGTTATGCAAATTATGTGTAGATTATATGTAACTGTCCCATGTTTTTAATTGCTTTAAGAAAGCCCTCCCCTCCCGAGTGGCACAACGACAACGAGTTCGCCCCATCATCCGGAGATCGTTACATGTAACTGAAATAGATACGTACATTGCAACATTTGGGGTCAAATTAATCTTTGAGTGTATGGTTGTAGTTTAAGACAATTTAATTATAAGTTGAAATGGTTGCAGGAATTTTCAGTCATATTTAAATTAATATTGTCAACTGCTCAATAAAGGCAAACTCAGCTACTGGTGTATAATTTTTTTTGTATGTTTAGTTACTAGCATGTATTTACACATAGAGTGAGAATATTTATGGAAATAATGATCGCATGTGCAGTACATTATACACTAATGAAACATGGAACCGTAAGCAACACTTTGGGCTTAAGACTCTTATTCAATATTTCCCTGACACTATACTCTTCAGTGATGTGTACCCAGTTTATAGCTTTCTGCAAGCTAAGGCTTCAGTGTGAACAGTCAGGATGAAAACCAACAACTTACATTTGGTGGAAAGTTGCCTTAATGGGAAGCTGCAAGGCTGGGTACTTAAAAGTTGATTCCTTAGAGAATTTCCTTACCTGAATGCTGTCTCATTATAGAACTGTCTCCATGAAAGGCTGCCTCCATAACATTTTGCATTCTTATAAGGCTTTTTGGCCCACTTTCTCTCCCTTTCATAAAGATCCTTCTTAGAATTCTTGTAGAGATATACCCATTGAAACTACCTTCATAGGGAGATTTCCCCATGGAGTCTTCTCCCATAAAGAATTGCTCCCAATAAGTGTCTATAGCAACCTGTCTGAAAAACACTGCCTATAAAAAGCGATCTTTTATGAAGGAAGGAAGATTGGTGTTGTGGCAGTTCCGGGATCAGCTTCTTTACCGTGATCATGGCTAAAAGTGCATCCATTGTAATTTCTATACTCATTTGTCTTCCTTTAAGTTTTCTTTATATACCCAATAGAATTGACTAACGGAACATATACTGTAGAAGACCTTCATTAAGCTGTTAAACATATGAAAATATTAAATCAAGTCATGACAGAGCCATGACCTCAACCCCACTGAATACCTTTGGGCTGAATTGGAACACCACCTTCACACCTCCCTCCATGCTGGACATTAATACCTGACTTCACTAATGTTCTTATGGCTGAATGGGCAAATCCCCACAGCCACATTCCACAATATTGTGCAAAGCCTTTCAAGAAGAGTGGAGGCTGTCAAGAGTTTATTTCATGAATTTCTTGCCCACTTAATATGTTTGAGACCATCAGTTGTATTGTGAAGAGGTAGCGTTGGTATACAGTGAATATCCCTATTTGAGTAATGTTCTAATCCATATTATGGCAAGAACTACTCAACTAAGTAAAGAAAAACGACAGTTGATCATTACTGTAAGAAATGAAGGTCAGTCAATTGAGATGGTTTGGGATGAGTTGGAGCACAGAGTGAAGGCAAAGCAGCCAACAAGTGCTCAGGACCCCTGAGAACTCCTTCAAGACTGTTGGAAAACCATTTCAGATGATAACCTCTTGAAGCTGATTGAGAGAATTCCAAGAGTGTGCAAAGTTGTAATCAAAGCAAAAGGTTTACTACATGATTCCTTATGTCTTCATAGTCTGTGTTACAATCCAAGTTTTAAAATGATTGCAACACGGGGGGAACACGAGAGAAGTGAGGAGACCAGACCAGGATTAG
>JAOTRJ010000038.1:22278182-22289928 GCA_028564905.1 Leptodoras praelongus | reverse complement strand
AGGCAGAGCGCTGTGTTTACACCCCTCCCCCCGCCCCGTCGCCACCGCCCCCCTACGTGCCGCGCATGCGCAGCAACCGCCTCGGGCCGCCATTTTGTGCGGAGCCTACTCTGCAAAAGCGGGAGAGGATTAAAACCAGCGAAGGGGAAGCACGCAGCTGTACTTCGCCTCGTACTAAAGGAACAGCGGATCGCGGGCCTTGTGTCGAAATCAACGAGACGATAAACGAGCAAAAGCAGGTAAAATAGTGCCACTTTTCCGACAGGGGGGAGTTTTGCAGGATCTTTAATCGGCCTCTAGGTGTCACGATGGGGCTCCTGGTCCAGGCGGCTGGCGGGGGGTGTTTGTCTCCCTCTATCGTTATCGAAAATTTAGCAAAAAACACTTATAACCCAGAAGTTCGGGGTTATGCCCGATTATTAAGTGCTATCGAAGTTATATCAGACGGCATTTCGGCGAGATGCTTGATTTGAACCCTTGGGTGTTTGCGCCACTCTTTAGGCCAGGCGTCCATTTTCTTTTTCTTCTCTTTGTTTCCGTGACAAAAACCCGCCGTTTCTGGATGGAGCAATAGCTTAGCAATCAAGCTAATACAGCCCTTAAAGATCGAGAGTTTTGAGTTTTGTAATCACACAAACACTACATATAGGGCTATAATGCAGAACAGAAAGGTATATTCTTCTGATTTGGTCATTTTAGTAGCACAGACTGCGTTAACAGGATGGCTAAGGCGCTAGCACGGCTAAGCTAGCAGTTTGCTGGCGCCCCTCCTCGAGCGCGATTCAAACCTCAGCCCTTCCTGGCCCGTTAAACAGCGCGCGCACATTCACTCACACAGCCCGGGGATCTGCTCTACTAAAGCGTCCATGTCGATGTGGAGGTGTAGCTTCTCCTCCGTCTGTCCTCGAAACACCCCGCCGTGTCGGGCACGGCTAAACCCCGGAGCCGCTCGCTAGCCCGCGGTTGTTTGCTAGCCCGCTTGTTGCGCAGATGAAAATCGGAGTAGGAAGACGCGGCGCTCAGTGAAGCCGACAGCGGGGCTCAGGCGTCTCTACACGGCGTGTTTCCTCAGAGCTGTAGCTAACGGGTTCCCGGCTTAATGGCGTCTTACAGCCAGTGAGCGTTAATCCCAGCGGAGGGCTGTACTCTGCCACTGACCGCTCGCTTATTGAGACACCAGCCACCTGAAGCAGCAGCGACTGAGGGGATAAAACTGGAGAGCTCCCTCTACAACCCGGCTGGGAGCGGTACAAAAACGCTCTTAATCAGCTCAGAATGCCCTCTTGCTGTAGTGGAGAATGTTTCAGTGTGTACAGTAGTTAGTAGAGAGTGCTTCTCCATGAGGAGTGCTGTCCGAGCTCCTGCAGACTGCATTAGTAAGATGAGGAAATGCAACAGGCAGGAAACGCAGGGCTCCAGCTGGAGCTGGTGTGTCCTGCGTTCAGAAAGTCCCAGAGAGGCTTCAGAGCAGAAGTACCCCACTGCACAGCCCGAGCATGGCAGATAAAGCACCTGCTGTAACGGTGTACATGTTGTGGTTTTGTTATTGCGATGTTGGTAATGAGCAAACTAACCTGCAGCACATCCGCTTTAAACTTCTCACTTGCATGTCTTCTTAACTCTTGTCTTGATTGTATTCTGCATTTTGTTACGAAGTAGGAAGGTAGCTCGTTCAGCGATTGCAGAGCGTTGACAGAAGAGGCAGCAGAGTAGAGAGATGAAGTACCCATTTTTGGTGCAGGTAACCTGTAAGTTGTAACATCACACAGACATGCCAGTCTAGTCTAGTGAGTCTGGGTAAGGTGCTTTTGGTCAATGAGCTTTTGCTGCTTGAACTTGCAGAATGTTAAATATGTGCCATGTGTAGGCTTGGGACATCTTGAATGCAATGAAGACTTATTTCTTTCTTTAAAAAAAAAACACACAATCTGCTCTCCGGTTAAGGTGATACCCATGGAAGGCGGACCGACCGAAGCCGTAGTGGACGAGACGGGGGACGCTTTCAAAGCCAAGGATTGTAAGACGTATCAACGGCGACACGATGACGAGGCGGTCGAAGCCGAGCTGCTGCAAGCCGCCGGTCTGGAGGCGGTAGAGCAGACCGAGGGCGAGGTGACGGGAGCCGTGGTGAATGCGCAGCAGCAGCTGGTGGAAGGAGTGGTGAGCGTAAACAGCGGTGTAGAGATGATGGTGATGGACTCGCTAGACCCGGCCCTGCTGCAGATGAAGACCGAAGTGATCGAGGGGGCCATGGCGGCAGGCGTAAGCGTAGCCGGGGCAGCCCACGAGGCCACTGTTACCACAGTGGATGACACGCAGATCATCACCCTGCAGGTAGTCAACATGGAGGAGCAGCAGCTGGGTCTGGGTGAACTGCAGCTAGTGCAGGTGCCGGTTTCAGCCGTGCCGGTCACCGCCACCACCGTGGACGAGCTGCAGGGAACACTGGTCGATGCTACTGCCATGCCCAAAGACGGAGAGCCTGTCATCTGCCACACCCTGCCCCTTCCAGAAGGCTTCCAGGTTGGTCAATGGTCATTACCTCTAACTACACGAGTTAATTTGCTGTTTAGGGCATTTTTCATGTTTTTCGTGATGCTCGTGCCAACAGGTTGTGAAAGTAGGTGCCAATGGAGAAGTGGAGACCGTGGAGCAGGACGAGCTCCACGGCCACGAGGCTCAGTCCCTGCAGCAGCACGAAGACGAGGACATTAACGAAGCCCAGAATGATGACCCCAGTTGGGCCAAGGATCCTGACTACACACCTCCGGTCAAAAAGACCAAAAAGACAAAGAAAAGCAAGCTGCGCTACAACACAGAGGGAGAGAAAGACATGGACGTGTCCGTTTACGACTTTGAGGAAGAGCAGCAAGAAGGCCTGCTTTCCGAGGTGAACGCAGAGAAGGTCGTGGGCAACATGAAGCCCCCAAAGCCAACCAAAATCAAAAAGAAAGGTATGCCACTCCTGTGCACCGACCAAAAGCTGCTGTTGTTATGACTGTTCTATAAAGAACAGAACTCCCTTTGGGCTTTTAAGAATGCTTGTTGCCATGTGTGTGCTTGTCCAGGTGTGAAGAAGACATTCCAGTGCGAGTTGTGTAGCTACACCTGCCCGAGGCGCTCCAACCTCGACCGTCACATGAAGAGCCACACGGACGAGAGGCCGCACAAATGCCACCTGTGTGGACGTGCCTTCAGGACAGTCACCCTGCTGAGGAACCATCTTAACACACACACAGGTGCGTTTCTGCTTCCACACTCGCCTCTGCTCTTATTGTAAAAGCTTATGCTTTCAGAGAGTAGTGTAGAAAAGGGGGTGGTGATTTATGTATTTTTTTTTTCCCCCATTCAGGCACCAGACCCCACAAATGTACGGATTGTGACATGGCGTTTGTGACCAGCGGGGAGCTTGTGCGACATCGCCGCTATAAGCACACCCACGAGAAGCCCTTCAAGTGCTCCATGTGTGACTATGCTAGTGTGGAGGTGTGTGCAGTGAAGTGTTTTGAAATGCTGTGCGTTATAAATATAACATAACAGAAATGTATTTTAGCGAAAGACCGAAGGGTGAGTGGACTCAAACAGCCTCCTAATATGTTGATGCATTGTTTCATAACCAGGTCAGCAAGCTGAAGAGACACATTCGCTCTCATACCGGAGAGCGTCCATTCCAGTGCAGCCTGTGCAGCTATGCCAGCAGAGACACCTACAAGCTGAAGAGACACATGAGAACCCACTCAGGTTCGTCTTCTGTCTTCCCAGCGCTCGGATTACTCAGCAACACGGCATGCAATTCAAGTTAAAACCAAATACTGAATTAAAATGATTAAAAAAAGTAACCTTTATCCACCTATTGTGTATTCAGGTGAGAAGCCATACGAGTGCTACATCTGTCACGCGCGCTTCACCCAGAGCGGCACTATGAAGATGCACATCCTGCAGAAGCATACCGAGAACGTGGCCAAGTTCCACTGCCCCCACTGTGACACTGTCATCGCCCGCAAGAGTGACTTGGGTAAGACTGTCCTCCTTTTGCTAGCTTATACTGTGCACAGGGAGAAATGCTCTGTATAATACCTCACCTGCTTCATCTAACATCTCAGGTGTGCATCTACGCAAGCAGCATTCCTACATCGAGCAGGGCAGGAAGTGCCGTTACTGTGAGGCCGTGTTCCATGAGCGCTACGCTCTCATCCAGCACCAGAAATCACACAAGAACGAGAAGCGCTTCAAGTGTGACCAGTGTGACTACGCCTGCCGACAGGTCAGCCAGCTCAAACGCTGCATTTGTATTAATAGTCTGTAATATATGTGGAGATCATTATGGGATTACTTCACAGTGAGGAGAACTAAAAAAAATGTCTGTTTCCTGTCAGGAGCGTCACATGGTGATGCACAAGCGCACCCACACTGGGGAAAAGCCATATGCCTGCAGCCACTGTGAGAAGACGTTCAGACAGAAGCAGCTCCTGGACATGCATTTTCGTCGCTACCATGACCCTAACTTTGTGCCGACTTCCTTTGTGTGCACCAAGTGTGGCAAGACCTTCACACGCAGGGTAAGCAAAAGGCTTTTCTGCTTGCAGTGGTGCACATTATTACACTTATGATGGTCCTTAACGTTTTCTCTTAAAAAAAAAAAAACACAGAACACCATGGCCAGGCATGCTGAGAACTGTTCTGGAATGGAAAGTGGTGACGGAGAGAATGGCGCTCCGACGAAGAGAGGCCGTGGTGGCAGAAAGAGGAAGATGCGCTCCAGGAAGGACGACGATGACGACAGCGGTGAGTGACAGGGTTATGGTAGCGGCTAACACCTCGTTTGCTTAAATGCGTTCAGCCAAAGATACATTTCCACTGTGAATAATGTTACTCTCCCTGTGCATCTTATGACAGATGATCATGGCGAGCCTGATTTGGATGACCTTGATGATGATGAAGAGGAGGAGGAGGAAGATGCTCTCGAAGATATGGAGATGGAGTTGGTACAAGCTCCACCGACTGTCCCTGTACCGGCCCCTGCTGAGCCGCCTGTCAAGAGGAAACGTGGCCGACCACCCAAGAATCCTCCCAGAGCTTCCCCTGCTAAGAACGCAACTGTAGCATCTACTGGTAATAATGCGTCTCTGTTCATTACATGACTTATCATCTGATATGAAGGTGTTTTCAGATTTTGGCAACAAACAGGAAATAATTAAGTTGTTTATAAAAAAAAAAAATAAAAAAAAAGATTTAATAGTTGATCTCTGTCTGTGCAGCGACTGCTATTATCCAGGTGGAGGATGAGGGCACAGGAGCCATTGAGAACATCATAGTGAAGAAGGAGCAGGACGGCATGGATTCGGCGGTGGCGGTGTCGGCAGAGCCTGTGCTGGAGGAGGTTGAAGCTACCGAGGGAGGAGTGGAAGCAGAGCAGCTCTCCGTCCCTGAGGCTGCACCCAACGGGGACCTCACTCCGGAGATGATCCTCAGCATGATGGACCGGTGATGTGCTCTCCCAGGCCCAGTATCCACACACTTGTATGCGTCCTCTCCCATGCTGTCACCTCCCTGCCTCGCGGAACACAGCCGACCTCCCGTCTGCTGTGTTTTCCTTCAGTTTCTGATCTGTGGAATGAAATATCCAATGTTCCTTTTTCACTCTTGTTCTTCACTTTCATTTGTGGGTTTTTTTTTTTGTTACATGCTTTTGACACATGTCAAATGTGTGCATGATGCTTTTTTTTTTACATTGAGTTATTAGTCTGATTAATGTCCCATGTTATACCATCTAGTGTGTGTGGCAGAGGTTGCAGAGATGCTTATGTGCGAATCCAGTGACTGTAATTGGTTCCTCATATTTACTGTAGTGAACTGCGCACATATAGATGTTTTTGCCTAATTAACACGCCAATATTCTTTCAGCTTTCAGTCTATTGCATTACCATGGCAATATTTGAGAAGTAAAACGTCGGTGGGCCTGGTCAAGCCTCGATATTTAGACTTTCTATCACTGTTGTAGACAGGGCATTTTACCCAACAAATATCCTTTTAATATCTGACACACTTGGCAACTTTTATTCTCTGTTGCGTTTCTTATTGCTTTCACTGATTACAATTGATGAGAGAGACAAGGTTAGAAATATAGCCATATAGAATCTTATGGTCGGGGAGGATTTCCATCTATCAAGTTTAAAATGACAAAAAAAATTGAGGTTGATTAACTTTGTATAAAAGAAAAGTAATCTTGGCTGGTCTTGCGTGTAAATATCTTTTTATTTTTGTTTTATTATGAACATTTTAATCTTTTTCAAGTGAATCGATGACCTTGAATGCTGACGCAATGACATTTTAAACAGTAGTCATTTAAGAACATGATGTAATGGCATAAGATCATGTAAATGGCCCATTCGCTTTTTCCTTGGTCTTGTACAGCTTCTAATGCTACCTGGGTTTGTGTTTTCAGCTTTTCAGGGAGGAACTTTAGATATTCTCCTTTGATTCATGAAGATAAGAGTCTATAGCTTGTTACGATCAGCACACACTTCCATGCTGATTTTGAGACGTCTAAAGGAAAGCATAGCTTTTGAGTGGTGTAGTGGTAACGTGCAACAAGGCGACTGAGGACAGGTGGCGGAATTTAAAATTTGGCCAATGCTAGAAGAGCACAGAGTCCTATAGCTCGGTGCAGGCTGCACCCTAACTCTCAGATTTGGTATGTCTGCTGATGTTTGAGATGTTCATTAATAACAAATCAGAAAAAGGTCTTTGTCCATAGCAGCTTTCTCACATTTTTCTGTTCAGATCACACAGTCCACGCAGTCTGAGCTTGCAGCCGTTTGATGCATTCTGTTCTGGAAGAACTGTTTGCATAGATTTCATGAGAAAGTTCACGTGTACGAGGACTGTCACTTTTTGAACTTTTTTTCAGATTCTGAATGTTTTCATACATGTATTTTGCATTTATATTTCTTTTTCTTTGTTGAGCTCTTAATTTTAGGTTGTTGCTTTTTTCCTTTTTTGTACCTAGCTGTAACTGTGTGAATTTTACAGTGGTCAGAAAACCAACATATAAAGACATTTATTATGGCTGGGTTGGGCTTTGAGGGAATAGGAAAAATGTGGAGAATGTATTGCTGTACAGCTAATAAAATAATATTGTCCTATTCTGGTGTCATGTGGGGTTTTTTTCTGTTGAAATATTTCACTGCTGTGCAGGGATCAAGTTTGTTCATCCAAGGTAATCAAAGGCAACCAAAGGTAATCAAACCTCTAAGTAAATCAAAGCACCAGAGCCGAGGTTGTAAGAAAGACTGTAAAGACCCCTATTTTTAGACCCTTATATGCATGTCGTTTTCAGGTAATGGATGACACGTACTATATTGCCAAAAGTATATGCTCGCCTGCCTTCACACACATGAACTTGAGTGACATCACATTCTTAATCCATAGGGTTTAATATGATGTTGGCCCTTTGCAGCTTTAACAGCTCCAACTCTTCTGGGAAGGCTTTCCACAAGGATTAGGAGTGTGTTCATGGGAATTTTTGACCATTCTTCCAGAAGAGAATGTCTGGCTCACAGTCTCCACTCTAATTCATCTCAAAGGTGTTCTATCGGGTTGAGGTCAGGACTCTGCAGGCCAGTCAAGTTCTTCCACACATAACTCCCTCATCCATGGCTATATGGACCTTGCTTTGTGCACTGGTGTGCAGTCATGTTGGAACAGGATCGTGCCATCCCCAAACTGTTCCCACAAATTGAAGCATGAAGCATTAAGAGTTCCTTTCACTGGAATTAAGAGGCCGAGCCCAACTCCTGAAAACAACCCCACACCATAATCCCCCTCCACCAAACTTTACCCTTGGCACAATGCAGTCAGAGAAGTACCGTTCTTGTAACCACCAAATCCAGACTTCTCCATCAGATGGAGAAGCGTGATTCGTCCCTCCAGAGAACATGTCTCCACTGCTCTAGAGTCCAGTGGCAGCGTGATTTACACCACTGTATCCGACGCTTTGCATTGCGCTTGGTGATGTAAGGCTTGGATGCAGCTGCTCAGCCATGGGAACCCATTCCATGAAGCTCTCTACACACTGTTCTTCAGCTAATCTGAAGGCAACATGAAGTTTGGAGGTCTGTAGTGATTGACTGCAGAAAATTGGTGACCTCTGTGCACTATACGCCTCAGCGTCCACTGACCCGCTCTGTCATTTTACATGGTCTACCACTTTGTGACTGAGTTGCTGTCGTTCCCAATAACTTCCACTTTGTTATAATACCACTGACAGTTGACTGTGGAATATTTAGTAGTGAGGATTTTCACAGCTGGACTTGTTGGACAGGTGGCATCCTATCACAGTAACACTCCTCCTGAGAGCGACCCATTCTTTCACAAATGTTTGTAGAAGCAGTCTGCTAGTCTAGGTGCTTGATTTTATACACCTGTGGCCATGGAAGTGACTGTAACACCTGAATTCAGTGATTTGGATGGGTGAGTGAATACTTTTGGCAATATATGTGGGAACTGCTCCTTTAACTAAAAACTGAAAACCTGCCTCATAGAAATGTTCTTTTTTTATCTGCCTGTAGCCGAATGTAATTGACTTTTTCCAGCAGAGCGCTGCAAACATGGAGGTCAAGGGTCTTTGTTTACTATCGTCTGCCAGGGGGCGCTAGTGTGAAACCTGATGATCCTTTTCTTTGTAGAGAATGGAGGCAGCAGTAATCTTAGCCACACTTTCATTACTCTGAAGTAATAAAATCCAGTATATCTCAAAAGCCAACGTCTAAAGCACATGCTGATGTGTGTTTTGCATCTTCTCGTTTCATATATAGTGAAGATTTGGGTGCCCTTTTAAAATGGTTTTGTAATAACGAAACCAAGAAACGGTAGAATGTCTCTGTAGGCATATCTGATGGAGGCTTTCATATTTGGAAAGCTTGCAGTAACACTGACAGCACACATTTAACACTTGTGTAACAGGCACTCTTGTGTAGTGTAAGCCTAAAGTAGTCACTTCCTGTCTCAGAACCTGTGGTTTTTGTACCATGAGCATGAATCAGAGTGGAGCAGGATGTGAGTGTGTAGCTCTGTGTATTTCACCTGCACTTTGTAAGCCGTTGCTGGCCTCTCATGCACCCTCTTCATGCACACAGAGCGCAGATTAAGGTGTGATGGCGGCTCCGACAGAGGTTCCCTTCTGCCTGAAAGGTACACATGCCTACTCTTGCTTTCCCAGATGTTTTGTTATAATTATTAAACATATTTGATCTAGACATGGTGATTACGTGCTGTTGATGTGGTGTCAGTTCACTGACTGCACCCTCATGAGGGTACCTGGTAATAGTTCTGATTATTTATTTCAGTAATTACTTTGCTTGGATGTGATATGATGTGTATATACGTGTATGTTTATGTGTGTGTGTGTTTATGTGTCTCTCAGATGGCATTATTCAGCTGCTGAAACCTCAGAGGGTCCAGTTTATGAGGTTTGTGCACCTCAACCAGTCCAGGGATCGGTCAGAAGGCAGAGTCCTTGTAAGTCCATGTATGCTATGTACTGTATGTAGATGGGTGATGTGCATTTCTGCAATTTAAACTCAGTTCTATTGGCAAGAGCAAGTGGATTCATACTTCTCTTGGCCTTTGCTGTGTCATTTTGGTGTAATCTGGGTCTATAGATAAACAAATTTACAGGTTAACTGGTTTTTGGAGTGGTTTTTCTGCACCGAATGCATTTAAAGGTTACATCCCTTTAGAGGTCTAATCTTCTGTCTATCTTCCTAGCATGCTAGGTGCTCGTTTCACGTTTCAGACTTTACTGGGTGAGTTAATGTAGTGAGTGATGTACCCGTTGAAGCTTTTATAGTCTGCCATTACAGCCGGATTAATTTGCTCCTTTATTAATGACAACGACCATAATGATGATAGATATTTAGTTGCTGTGTAGTGATTAGCCATTCACTACAGCTAGCACTGAAGGTTATATAGTTTTTGTTTCTACTTCTTCCCAAAGTTCGGTGTACAATATCGTACACCTAGACGGAACCACACGTCTGAATGGAACGTGTATTGCCCCTTATGCACCTTTTCTGCAGTTGCTTGAAAACTTGGATGAAAGGATGAACTTTTTCAGGCAGGTTGGCCTCTAGGAGGTGCTTTACCCTAGCTACTTCTGATTCATTTGCTTAGTAGCGCCACCTACTGAATAATGTTCTAAGCAAGAATCTAGCATTTCAGTCAACATCTAGTCAATATCTTGTGATGTATAGGCTCAACCTTCATGAAATGTCACACCCTGCGTCAGTGTGCCACGTTCTTTAGACGCACATCAGGTTTTATGTCCATAAAGGTGACACGTTTTGAGTTTTCATATGCTTATTTTCCTTTATTCTTGCATATTATACACCTCTGTGCAGGACATCTACTTAATTATTATTTAGACACCGTGTCTTGCGTAAGCAATTACTTTCTTGAACCTTCCACATTTCCGCATCAAATTACTAGTACTAATTGGGGTTGCATGTCAGGAATCTACACGAAATAACCCAGAATCCTGCGCTGTACCTTTCGATCCATTATTTAAAATAGTCAGAAAGGGCACAATGAATATTCTACCTATAGGAGGCTCTACAAAGGTAGGCTTTAAGGAAGAGTGGTGAGACAAAAGTCATAACTGAAAAAAAAACCCCATATGACATACTATTTGGAATTTGCCATTATATTTCATTTCAATTCAATTCAAATGTATTTATACAGCACTTTTTACAGTGTACATTGTCTCAAAGCAGCTTTACAGAATCCTAGAGTAACAGACCAAACCCCTGCTGAGCGAGACAGTGGCAGGAAGAAACCTTGAGAGGACCCAGACTCAGCAGGGACCCATCCTCTTTGGGCGACCTGACGAACACGCGCGCAGAGACACACATACAGAAACACACATACAGAAAACACACACACACTAATACACACACAAACATCTAAAAAACAATGGTTCTTCAAGAAGCCCCGGATTTCAGTGACGTCCAGCAGGAGCAGCATTGATGTACGGGAGTCCTGACTTGCATCATTTGACCTCGGGAGAACTTCAGAGTAAAACGACAGGAGGTGTAGTGAACATGGGAAAGGACTATTCAAAAGCCTGAGTAAATAAATATGTTTTTAATCTAGTCTTGAACATTGTCCTGAACTGAGGCAGGAAGACTATTCCAAAGTTGTGGAGCTTTATAGGAAAATGCTCTTCCACCAGCCGTGATCTTTTTCATTCCAGGAACTGTAAGTAACCCTGCGTCCTGTGAATGATGAGAACGTGCTGGGGTATAGTGCTGAACAAGGTCACTAAGATACTCTGGAGCCTGACCATGAAGTGCTTTATATGCTAGTAAAAGGATTTTAGAATGAATATGAAATTTAATTGGAAGCCAGTGTAGAGATGATATTTACATTTACATTCTGTTACCAGAAACCTCACACCACTCTTCGCCCTGAGAATACCACCTTTACAACGAAGCATGGTGGTGGAAGCATCATGGCATATCCAGAACGGTTTTAGTGTTGTGGCCAGGTTAGAACCGATGACTGACAGAATAGAAATGCACCTCCATAGAAAATGACATAATGTGGTTACCCCGTGTATGGCTTGAGCAGGCTCCCTCAAAACGGACAAAGGGGACAAAACCAAGGAAAATACATTCATTCATTCATTTTCTTAACCGCTTATTCCTTTTCAGGGTCACGGGAGAGCTGGTGCCTAGCCGGCAGCATA
>JAOTRJ010000038.1:22113684-22127023 GCA_028564905.1 Leptodoras praelongus | reverse complement strand
AATGTAAATAGTCATGAAAATAAAGAAAACGCATTGAATGAGAAGGTGTGTCCAAACTTTTGGCCTGTACTGTATCTATCTGTCTATCTATCTATCTATCTATCTAAGGTCAGAGACACACAAGTCTCCCATGGTGCCTTTCTTGTCTGTGATATTGATGGTGAGAGAGGTGGACCCAGTTTGACCTCTTGACCCAGACCCTCCCTTTTACGAGTGTTGAACAATGATGTCATGCACGGATTACCGCCTTTAGACGATAATGTGGGACGTGACCACAGAACATCCCCAAAACACGTAAAAAGTGAATTCCACATAAGAATATTGATGCTGTTTGGAAGTTTGTGCATATTCCTTGCTAACAGCCAAACTACAGACACTGAGCTTATCAAAGGCAAGAAAACAGAAAACCTTAGTTGATAATTGAAGAGTGGAATCAGCAAGCAGCAAGGGATTTGCTAATTAACTAATGACTAAACTTAATCAGGTTCAGTCTTCCAACTGATCTACTGAAATATAGAAAACATGTATCAAATTTCCTGTGATCCCTAAAGGGTCCTAATATAGGCATAAATACTGTGAGCAAACAAAAATTGTGTTGTTTCCCACAGCTCTCTCAAAGCCGGAATTTCAAAGTCTGGATTTTGCATAGTGAAAAAAAAGGGAAAAGTCCAAGATGTTAGAAATGACATATGGGTTTTACCGAGAACTTTTCCTTGAGTAATAAGCAAATAACTATTAATATCTTAACATACTGTATATTAACATGATCATTTACCCTCAGTATAAAGTAGCAAGATCTGCCAAATGTCTCGTTGGTATAATATCACAATATATATCATATTATATAATCTATCACAATTAACTGTACATTCATGGAACTAGATATGATCTCAAGCTAGAGCTTCATACTTCCTGCCTAAGATATTTACACCTTAATATTGACTTTATGTTACAATCTTATTTCCTATGACTCTGATCTGTTCACTCTGAGCTGTTTGGGGTTCTCTGCAGTAGAACGGAGGAGTTTTATGACACAAACTTGCAGTGGAAAACAGGAACTGTCAGAGAGTCTGGACAGCGGAGAAAAGACAGGAATTCTGTGAGGTTAAAGGAAAAGACACAGACAAAGTAGTAGTAGGGGGAGGTGTGTGTGCGTGTCTGTGAGGGGGAAGAAAAGCTAATGCCTGTTTCCCCTCACAGGTCTACATGGAGGTTCCTTAAACATTCCTTACAGGCTGGAAGGGCGTGCCAAATTAACATAAAAAAGAGCCTCTTCGGCCAATAGGAGCCCTGAAAGGAAATGTCAGGATTGAGGCAGAACTGGGATGGTGTCAGGTTACATTCTGCCCTCCCTCTGCAAGCCTGAGAGCAAGGGAGGGAGTGAGGGAAGGAGGGAAAAAGCGAGCAAAGGACAGACAGAAAGAGGGAGAAAGAGAGAACTATACGGGACAGTCTCATTCTTGGCCTCTGAGATCACGGAATAGGACGATGTGTTACAGTCTGCCCTGATTTTTTTTTTTACCCTACAGACAACAAAAAGGAAGTTTGGACTGGAGGTATATAGTCCAAAGGAGTTATTTTTTTCGTGGGGTAAATCTCAGGGCTGTTAGACGGTGCCTGAAGTCCCAGCGACTCACACAGCGGGACTAAAAATGAACTATCTGGTGAGTGACTGAGTGTGACTGTTATATGTGTGTGAGTGCTGCGCTCAGTGCAAAGTTGGCTCTGTGAAATAGTCCAGCTGTGGAAGAGGACAGGGAGTTAGCAGACCGAGCTGAGTCAAAAGACTCAGAGAATGGAACTCCAAATTCTTTCATTTTACCTTCCTTTGTCACAACCCGGTAGGGGTCTGATTGTGTGTTTTGTGTGTGTGTGTGTATTCTGCGTCTGTTCGAGGATTTGGGAATGACCATATATGTCCTGACATCCTGGTTTAAGTCGTTTGTATATAAATCCCCCCAAAAACTGTCATTAAAGAATAACCTCACAGAACTGAAAAAGCAGGCAGAAGTACCTCTGTTCTGACTTTTCACAGCACGGAAAGCTGTGTTATTGTTTTTGTAGCTGTCTTTTCCTCAGGAGGAATGAGTTGAAGTTTACTCGTAAGGGTTTTAAGCAGAGTGTACGTATAGGAAAGAACCGGAACCTTGGAGGCACGGTGCTCACACTGCTGTGCTCACACTGCTGACTCAGGAGAAAGTTGAAAGGTTAAGGTTTTATAATGGATGTCAAGTGCATAGGAGGAACAGAGAGAAATGGATTGCATGACCAGGCCCGAGTCTTGGCAAGCAGTGTCCGTTCCTTGCTATTGTTTGAAAGTGCTGGCATGCACTCATCTTGTAAGGGCAGAAATGACACAGGGCTTTGGTATTTGGAAAGCAGATGTAGTTCCATCGAAGGAGGACTTTGCTCCCTACGTGCCAGGGCCGACCCCCTGCATGGCATGCGGATATTTCGCAGACAGTACTTTTTTAGTGTCATAAAGCTTCGTTTGGCCATTTAGAATCAAAGGTGTTGTTGACAGCGGACTCCTAAAATTAGCTATATCCAAAAACAGAGTTTCTGGTTTACAGTTTAGCTCATCAGTCACAGCAAGTCATGTTTAATTCTTAGTCACTTCATGGTAGGATTTAGCACAACTCTCATATTAACTAGTTAAAATCCCCCTCAGCTGATGGAACTTGGCTCATCAGGCTGATCCTGAATCAGCATCTAAATAAAGAGTGTTGTACCACAGTGAGGGGGAGCACTTCTAACCTCCCACAGTGGAGTGATTCCTCCCAGTGACTCAGCCTTGACTCATGCCCAACCTCTGTGGCTCAAGAGGGTAGAATCCCCCACCTCCACCAACTCCTTGGGGGTCTGTTTATTGTACATCATTAGTAATTGGTGCCAGTAGAAGGACTTCTTTAATGCTGAGCTGAAAGCAGTTGATCAGTACAGGTCTGATCAAAAACCCATCATAGACGGCCTTTACCCACTGGGATGTGTGTTTGGTGACTCATAGAAAGAAGTGTTAGCGTTTCCCTGTGTTAAAGTTGTAATTTAACTAGACAATATTGCTTTGAGTTGTGACTAAGGCTTGTGCAGTAACTCATGTGTACACTTCTTGCATAAAGATAGATACTGGCACTTAATCTTCCACACCAGTGTGTAACCTGGGAAGTCTACAATCCGAATATGTTATAGTCAGTGTTGCTCAAACAAAGAAACCTTGTTTTTGAGTTTGGGATTTGCAACCAAGAATAACTTTGCAAGAAGCCACAACAAAGTTATGGAGATGATAGGCCTGTGCGGTTGCGTAGTTAGGAAACCGAAGCTACATATTTAAAAAGTTTAAACTCACAAAATGTGAGGCTTCTCTTTATGCCTATCTTTATCTTTGTGTCTTATCTCTGTTTTTCAGTTTACATTCATTTATGTCAATCTCAGTCAGTGTTTGTCTGTTTCCTTTCTCCTTCCCTTTCTCTCAGAGAAGGAGATAGAGAGCTCTGATACAAGACTCGTACTGTGGAGCTCATGGATTTCTGCATGTGCCTAAGGCCCAGTCTTTTTGTGTGAATATGCACTAACTCTGGGGCTTTGCCATTTGTATGGGAATGTTCTATTACTTTAGCATGCCTTGATTTTAGAGAGAAACACACATAAACCTCATATTGTTGTTTGCCTGATAGCCTGAAGCTAATCCACTGTAATGAAGTAATCATCTCTAGTTGTAATAGAATGCAAAAAGACAACAGCGGCTCAGCTTAGGAAAGATCAAGCTACATGCTGTTAGTGGTGTAATATGAAAGCTGATGAATTCCAAAAGCTTAGACAATTGCCTTTTGTTATTAGCTTCAGATGTGTTTTTGTATCTTCTGATCAACTGAAATGCTGGACTGATGTTCTGGACCAGAGAGGAACTGTTGTAATATTAGGACAGACATTTTGGGATTCATCCACAGGAACGGGCAAAATTCTGGGCATGTTTATGCCATGATGAATGTCTCTGACTCAGGGCTAAGGAAGAGAATGTTAACACAACAATGTGCTTTGTCCTTGTTGTTTCTATATGGGGGTTTTCCATGTCCTCAATCTGCAGAAAGCAGAAATCCTCCCTGAATGACTTGCATATTCATTCAATACACCCTGGATGGGATGCCAATCCATTTCAGCCCATAGCACACATACAGTCATGTATATTTAGGGGCAATTTAATAGCCAGTCATGTTAACTATCTTCTGTGGTGCCCAACATTTATTTTGTTTAGTTTACTTCTTTCATTGACATATTGGTATGTTCTCATCCTCGTTTCCTACATTACCTTCTGACAGTGGTGCTAATTCAGGTTCAGGCTCTTCCTCCTCTTTAATAGGCCATGATCAATCACATAAAGTTGGAGCTAAGTCTGTGGCACCGTTCAGTACAACTGCATCATCTAACTGCTTTGCGTCATCCAGGAACCTATGTCCAGAGGTTGCTCCACTATGTATATGAGAGATTTCCCATTAATATGGCTTTGAGTGTTGCTGTAAACAATGAGTGAGAAAAGAAGCCTTCTTGTCATTGAAGCCTGACAGTAATCCCTACTGTTTGCTGAATCTTTTCACACTTAAACATTGTACCTGTGCTAGCAATGATATCTGGACAGCAGACAACTTCTCATAGGAATGTACAGAAGTACAGCACCAACCAGCAAACGAGCACTAAATTCACTACACACTTCACACATATATATAAATATACACATTGTTTCAGGGTGGACTTTATATATGGGAAACACCTCATGGACTTGGCTTGTAACTCACACACACACACACACTCATTCACTCACAAGTCACTCGTGTTTACCAAGGTTGAGGAGGTGGAGATACTGGTAATGTCCAACGGGGGAAAAAAACAACACAGAAAAGAAAAACAAACCAAGCAAAAGAACTATATTATATGGAGTACTACTTGCTGGTGCTTGACATGGCAATCTTCCAAAATTATATATTATGTGGTATCTATTATTATTATTATTATTGTTATTATTGTTGCTTTGTGGCAGTCTATGAAGTTTAAAAGGAGAAGAAAAAAGTTATTGCATGTGTGTTCTGCCAAATCCAGTGCTGTCTCTATGATCTACACTGCTTTGTTTTTTAAAGGCTTACGGGGATGTATATCACCCACATACACTCACTGTGTTAGTCACGTAAGGAGAACATGGGCAGCAGGCCAGAACTTGAACGTAGCCTGCAGCTACAAGAATGTGAGATGTTTTCTTACCAGTGACACACACACACACACGCACACACACACCTAGCAGGAAAGGCGGAGAGCTGCCTTTGTTTTTCATTTGGCTCAAGGAAAGCAGGAAGGGCTTATGATAATTCACTCGTCACTAGTGAGACTGTTATTCTTTGAGTGTTTGGGACTGTATTTTTAAGTGTGTGGCGATGCTGATGGTCGCAACAGGCCATGAAGGCTGTTTTTAATGTCTTTATTTGTTTGTTGTTGGTTTTGCCTAGTGAGCAATGACTTATTCCTGTGGTTTCTGTGTGCAGTGTGTGATGCACCAGGTGTGTGTGTGTGGGTGTGGTGTAGGTTGTAAGAGAGCTATATGACAGCAGAATGTGGGGTAATGGAAGAGGTGGATAGAAGCTGTGGAATGCTGGCAGCACAGAGATGTGCCCAGACCCGCAGAGGAAATTGTACACAAAAAAAACATACACACAGTCACCAGATTCCTCAAATCCGTTTCTACAAGTTGGTGTACCCAAAAGAGAGTCACTGACTGTGTTCCTCTTTCTTTCTTTCTTTCTTTGCCATTCTCTATACTTCAGACCTACACGCTTACAATTAATTCACCATCCCACCCATTATTTTCAATTTCTTTTGTGGCCTCTTGTTTGCTCTCAAGTTTAGTCATGCCTGTAGCAAGCTCAGCTAAAATAAATCCTGAAACTAGAGCAGGTCACTATTGTTTTCTGCCTTAAGTAGCTCAAGTCATCTGAGGTGTAAAGCCTCTTCCATTTTCTAGCACCGTTCTCTTTGGAAATATGAACGGTGTGTGAAGCGACAATATTTTAAGATCTCTACATGCTTAAAAATCTCACACTCGGAATGTGTTTGCATTAAGTTGGTGGGCTGAGTTCAGGTTCACCTTTTTGATCTTGACACACCGCATTGTGTGGTGAGTCACACACCCACACAAACACACACATACTGACTCGCAAAGACAATAAGGGTGAGAACATATACGAAATATATATATATATACATATATATATATATATATATATATATATATACAGAATATATACGGAAACTATGTTACTATATTAGTTAAACACTAATATGTTTTAGTTTTAAAATGCATCACTTTTACTAAGTTGATGCCTGCCGTGAATACTACTCCAGCTTTAGAGTTGCAGATGGAGCCGTTTTAGGTTTAAAACTCATTGGGGCAGAAACGGGGGCTTTTGGGATCGATGACGTGATGGCGCACATACCCACATTTGCTTCCTGATTGGGTCTTATCAGTCACCGTGTTCCTTCCCTGATTCATTGCTCTTTCATGTGACCCGGCCATCAGCTTCGACTACCTGCAGTGCATGCAACCTGTATAATGAATTACAAGCACTGCTGACCTTCTTGTATTTGCTAGCAGCTGCTGTGCAGTTAAATTCTGCCTTTTATAATTGTGCAGGAGGCAAGCTATTATTTGAGCAATATGCGACAATTCCAGTTTACACCAGCTTCCTGTCTACAATGGCCAAGTGTACGTGAATGGTTATGTGATATACACTTTTAGCCCCATTAGTATAGAGGAAGATCGGGATGATAGGGAGCTGAAGCACTTGTGTGGGAAGAGATCATTTGTATTTGCAAATACTGCTTTAAAATAAAAATGTATTAGTGTGGATGTAGCCTGAGTCTGCCAGTCCTGTCTAGACTTTAACAGCGAGGTGACTACCAGTCAAGTCTGATTTCATTGTCTGAACACCTCAGGCTAATCACCAGCTTGCTGCCATTAACCCAACTCCTTCTTAGCAAGACTCTAAATCCCACAAATTACAGAACAACCTCGGCACAGAAGCTAAGCTGGGTGATTAGCGGTTAGCACAGGAGGACTCTGTTTGTGCTAACTATTATAGCTTTAATAGTATGTATTGTATAAGAGTATATATTGTATCTTCACTACTAAAGCTCGGTTGTTGTTCCATGGTTTGAAAATGTGAAGGAAAAAAAGAGGAATGCAGTGAAGTGAATTCATTGATTTGCCCTTTCTGTCTGCATTTGTTTGGTCGGACTCAGGTGTCCATAAGACAGGGTGCCAGTGCTGGTTTTGTGTTGTGGCCATTTGTTTTGAAGCTAATAAATCTTGGTGGTGTTTGGTCAGGGCTAGTGAAAGAAAAATGTGCGACTATCGCTAGAATGATGTGTGTGTGACGGGACATTAGGAGGAGCAGGTTCATGTGTGTTTCCCATGCCCTTGGCGTCCACTCACTCATACACACACACACACACACACATTTTATGTGTGACAAAATTTCCATTGACATAATTATTACTGCAGCTAATTAATGATATGCAGTAACCCTTAACCTCAATAATGAAAAGGCAACATTTTGGCACTTTTATTTTTATTTTTGTTAAAAACTACAACACAAAAAAACACTTTCCTTCCACTGAAATGTCCTCATAATGTCAAAAATATCAGATTTTCCTATCCATGTGTGGACATTTGCAGATAATTAATGTTATACTTCACCTAACCCGACCTTTAAGCCCAGTAACCAGTAAAGGGGCAGGGGTGGCTCAATGGTTAAGGTGTTGAGTTACTGAATAGAAGGTTGGGGGTTCAAGCCCCAGCACCACCAAGCTGCCATTGCTGGGCCCCTGAGCAAGGCCCTTAACCCTCAACTGCTCAATTGTATAAAATGGGATAAATGTAAGTCACTCTGGATAAGGGTGTCTGCCAAATTCCATAAATGTAAATGTAATATAAATGTAACCAGAGGTAGCACAGTGCTTAAGACGTTTGACTACTGATTGGATGGTCATGAGTTCAAATCCACCAAGCTGCCACTGTTGGGCCCCTGATCAAGGCCCTTAACACTCAACTGCTATGTTGTATAAATGAGATAAATGTAAGTCACTCTGGATAAGGGTGTCTGTCAAATGCCATAAATGTAAATATAATAAAATGCAAAAAAACCTCATGGAGTATACTCACAATATCCTCACAAATTCTAATCTATCAGATATTCCTGTCTTCATGTCCATTTTGGTCCCCACCGACCTTTGCAAACACACTGCTCTTTTGCCCATGGCTTCCCCTCCATTGACCTTTCTGCACTGAGCGCGCTCCACCAGCTGCTACATTATTTCCTGTTCACTTAGCACTGAATGAACCCGTGCAGACTGTTTCCTTTTCTCCCTACAAAACTTCCCATCCCTTTTGCACCTCTGTTACCCTGTGGTACTTTTATTTCTGTGCATTTCTTATCTGTTTCACTTGCTCTTGTGGCTCAGACCTGGCACCATTGTTTACATCTAGCCTCTATCCTCCTTGGGATCCTATTTAATTCAAATGGCCAAGCATTTAGTCTCCTAGATGATGAATTTCCTTTTTCTTTTCCTGTCTGTCTCATTCTCTCATTCTGTCTTCATTGTCGGCTCATTTTTTCTTTCTTCTCCTCATGTCGTATGCAGAGTCTCATTGTCACAGAGTTTTTCACCAAGAGAAGCACAAAGAGAAGCAGTCACTATAGGGCATTCCTTTATCCTGACACTGGCTCCATGTGCTGTTCCACACAGTCACTGCTGCACAACATATTGAATATATAATATAGTATTTATTATACAGTCTGTGCATGCGTTATTGCATATGCTGTCTGCACTAAACAAGATTACACTCGGTCACGTGTCACTGAGATGATCAGAAAGGAATATGAATAATTTCTCAAGCACTTCCTGTGTTCAGGGAGGTGGAGAAAGAAACAGTAAGGGAATTGTGGAGGAGTGTTTTTGGGAACTTCAATAATGGAGACAAAGTTCAAATCCTTGTGATGTCACGAACCCTCCAGAGGAATCCTCTTCCTGGCAGGAAATTCCCCCATCACAATGTCTGATTTTATCAATAGACTACAAATCATGGCTGGAGAGTATCGAGAATGTAAAAAGACAGAAAAGATACTGTGACAGAGAATGACAGACCATCATAGGGCATCATTTTCTCATTGCAGAAAGTATTTTTCAGTTGGATCCCATCAACGTCTCAGTAGTAGGTTCTTGGCCCAGAAAATGCACCTGAAACTAGTGGGCAAAAGCTTTCAGAGTGCTTCAAGCTGCCTCCATGGAGAGAACCTGGTTTTCTCAAAGATTCAAAGAGCTCTTTCAACTACTCTTGAGAGTTTCTCAATATTTTGGCATTATTGTGCATGTGCATGTGCCAGGCCTGGACGGTGTCGTTTCGGCCAGCTGCTAGCCGGCAGTAAGCCGCTCTGGTTTATTAGCACTCAGGCATAAGGGAGATGCCATAGTGAGCCTGGCAAAACAAGCAGTGCATTCATCGGGGAGATACGGCCTACATGCGCTTCTCCTCGCTTCTCCAGTGTAACACATAGACCCGGCATTCATCCCAGCCCTGCCACTCTCAGCACAGCTCTCTACGAACATATACACACAAAGTAAGGAGACTTGCATTCAGTCTGTGTATTGAGATCACATTCATGAATAATGACTCACATACTGCCACTCACTATTGTGTCACAGAGAAGTGTGTGTCCTGGGTGAAGCAGGCTACAAAGGATATTCTGTCTGTATATGTGGAAAATGGCTGTGAGTAATATGAATGAAGACAAAATGTGAGAAAGGCTTGATGGGGGTAAAAGATATTTTCTTCTTGCCCTTACCCATGACAACAGGGTAACAAGCTGGTGCTCTGCAAGCTGCAAACTACAGTACTACAGTACATGACTGCTGAATGAGCTGACTACCACTGCAGAAACAGACACTTATTGAGAGTGTATGGTTCTTTTAGCTCTCTGTAAAAAAACAGTTGACAGTTAAGCTGTAATTAATTAATCTGAAATTTTAAGAGATCCTCACAATTAACCAATCACAGATTCATTTGGTTGAAAGACAGTGGTAGAGGGCCATTGGTGTTTGCTGGAGCTTCATTAAGTGGATGCACTGAGCACTGGGAGGCACACTACACGTGCCAGGCTATACCATTCCCTGTAGCTAGTGGGGGGCCTGAAAGCAAACATTTGTTTAGTGTAAATGGCTGGTAGTGCCTGTGGGTGGTTCTTTAAGACTTGTGACAGATGCAGTCCTTGTTGTGAAAAGCAGAGTCTCAGAGATGCTCACAGTGTGGCACTTTGTATTTATATACACATACACACCTGTCTTTCCAATTGTGTTGAAAGAAACCCCACCCATAAATACCTACGTTGCTCATTATGAATCAGTGGCAGTTATCTTAGGCAGATACATTCTGTTTGCCCCTTAATTTGAAGCCCATTCTATGCCTGTGCAACCTGGAGAATTGGTTGTGTTGTACTGTTGTGTCCGGTGTTGCTGTAGCTTGTGTTGCACTGTTACCTTAATTATTCCACTAGAATTGCTGTGAATTCTTATGACATGAAATACAAGATGTGTGTAACCCAGCCAACCAGGTACATAAGTAGAAAACAATTCCAAATGGATTTGATATACATATTGTTGCATTGATTGGGCAATGATGTTATTATATATAACCTGATCTTGTATATTCCACTTAAGGCACAGTTTATAGTAATAGTTATATAAAAATAGTCAACATGGATAAAGGATTCTGCTGTCACTGTGGGCTTCTAAGGAGTGTTATTGATTGCTGTTTTTATTGTCTCCCTCTCAAGCAGAATGTGTTGGCCAAGGCTCTGTATGACAATGTGGCAGAGTCTCCAGATGAACTCTCCTTCCGGAAAGGTGACATTATGACGGTCCTGGAGCGGGACACGCAAGGCCTGGATGGCTGGTGGCTCTGCTCGCTGCATGGACGCCAGGGCATTGTACCAGGAAACCGCCTCAAGATCCTGGTAGGCATGTATGACAAGCAGCAGTCTTCCAGCTCCCCATTATGCTCATCTCAGAGTCACCTCAGCATTCCACCTAGTGCCTACACCAAGCCTTCACCTGCCGCCCAGTACACAGCCATGCACCCAGCCTGTACTAGCCCTCCCAGCCTGTATCAAGTGCCAACTGGGCCCCAGACTCCATTAACCCAGCCCAAAGCACCTCCCCTCGCTCAGAAACAAGGTGCTGGTAAATACCACCCAGCTGGGCAGGAGATCTACCAGGTGCCACCCTCTATGGGCACACCAGGCCAAGAGATCTACCAAGTACCACCTACAAGTGGAGGACAGGATGTGTACCAGGTGCCCCCCTCTTTTAACCAGAAACAAGAAATCTACCAGATTCCCCCCTCCATGGAGAAGAGAAACTGGGACACCTCCAAGACCTTGGGAAAGGTAGGGACAATGCACACACACACACACACATACACACACACACACACACACAACCCAGAAGAGGAAATGGGCTTCAGTTCCAGTTTAACATATTTTGACTGTAATCTAAATCTTGTGATATGAACAGCTGAGAGATAAAGGTTTATATTTGTGTGCAAAATAATAATAATAATAATAATAATAATAATAATAATTATTATTATTATTATTATTATTATTAGCTCACAGCACATCGACAATCAAACAGGAAGCCCATGAAATTTTCTCTCACTTTAAAATATTCACATGAAAAATAATAATTGTTAGTGGAGAAATAGAAAGAGTTTGGCATAGCAGAAGAAGTGGATAGATGGAAATATAATGTAATGAATAATGCAGTAGCATGTTGTAGTGTGGACTGCGGACATGGTGTGCTTGAGGGAGGTGAGTAGGTGATTTTCAGTGGGTATTTTCAGGTCTTCTGCAGTGGGCAGTATCACTCCCCCTGGGACTGTCAGGAGCACAGAGCCATATGCCTGCAGCAATATTAGCTGTAGGAGTGAATGAAGTGAAGTGAAATAATAGTGGAATGGAGCAGAAAGAGGAACAGCACAGCTGCCGTTTTCCCAGTGTTTCCCGGAAACCGGTACCCACCTTCCTCCACTCAGGGACATTTTTTTTCTTTTTGAAGGTGTGAAGTATCACAAATATTTAATAAGCATTTAAGTCATACTATAAAGTACCATTCCAAACAATAAATAACAACATAATAAACATACAGTAGATATTAGATAAAACTCCATATTAAAACAAGTGTCTACAATAGTACTATACTATAGTAAGCATAACTGTTGACAGGTATCTCTATAAAGTCATAGTATCATGAAGTTATTTTACATTTACTCATTTGGCATTCATGCTAAGCAATTTACAATTAGTTTGTCAGATTAGGGATAAGGGTCTTGCTCAAGGGCCCACTGAACTACCACCACCATGCACACTGATTACAAAGTGTCTCTTACAGGATTATAGCAGTAAGCTGTTTGAGCAAGGGTTTGTAGTTAGTCTGAATGTCAATAATCCAAATTGTGTAATGCATAAGACGATGCACAAGTAACTAATGTGTAATGACCAGACACTTCTGGACTTCTCCCAAACACTCGACTGATTAGGAAAACAAAGAACAAGGTGCACCTGTGTCATTGCAAGGGGCAAACAGTGAGATAAGAACTGAGTGCAGTGTCACTGATCAGTAGTCAAGGCCAGGGTTGAGATGGAGCTGAGGAGATCAATGCTAAGCTCTTCAGGGATTTGGTGTCATGCTAGACATGCAACACACTCATCGTGCCTCAAGTATTGCTCACATCCTACACATAACAAACTGCTCCAGGAGACTTCCAGAATGTTTTCTCTGCAGTGTTCTTGTAAACACCCCGTTTTACAGTGTAGCCGCTCAGTTCCATCCTGTTTATTTTCAGATTATTTGTGTATTGGCAGTTTTAAAAAGTTGAAAGCATTTGGAAGATGGTTTCAGTCTTATATGTGTTCTTGTCCTTAATGTCCTTCGGGGTCCTTGTGCCACTTCCTTTCCAGCCATCACTCCTGCCACTTTTTCATTATGAGATAAGGAGTTCATGTAGAGAGAACGGATGGTGAACCATACCCACACACACATACCCAGATAAAAGATAGTGAAGGATTGGCCTTGATTCCTTAGTCTTTCTTAAAGAAAAGAGGAAACTGTATGTACCATATTTAGGCCAAAACAGCACTCGACAATGATGTGTGTGTGTGTGTGACTGTGTGTGTGTCTGTGTGTGTGTGTGTGTGTGTGTCTGTGTGTGTGTGTGTGTGTGTCTGTGTGTGTGTGTGTGTGT
>JAOTRJ010000038.1:22034967-22056134 GCA_028564905.1 Leptodoras praelongus | reverse complement strand
TACTGTATATATATATATATATATATATATATATGTGTGTGTGTGTGTGTGTGTGTATGTGTGTGTGTGTGTATTGGCTGAAAAGAAATGGAAGAAAGGAATAGCTTAATAATAACACTTTTTTCTGTTTACTGTAGGGAAAACATGAGGAAATCTTTGGAAAAATAGTTTCCTATGTTTATTTTTATTTTTTCTTTAATGGTGGTGAAATGGCTTGATATCTCTGATAATGTAAAATGAGCATACATATGTTTGTGGACTTCACTCATGAACACTCTTTGAATATCATTGTGATGTTTTAACCAAATAAGATGAGTAAATGACAGGTAGCAAGGAAAGAAGGACAATGAAATAAACTACAGTATATTTGTTCAGCCCAGTGCTGGCAACAGAGGAAGTCACCATGAGATTATGGAAATGTTGTTCTTTTTTGGTTTTGTTATTATGATAAAGTGACCACATGATGTGGCAAGTACCTGGGTCTAAAAGTACACTGAACCATGCTCATGCATTTAGTAATACTAGGTCTCCAAAATCTGTCTGACAAAGACCACTCTAATGGCAAGAAAAGTAATAATAAGGGTGCTGGTTGTGACACAGACAGCTAAGAAGAATCAGATGCCAGCAATTGCAGATGAAATCCTAATGAGAATGATGTTCATAAATGATCTTGCTGTCTTTCTTTCCACCATATCATTGTGTACACTCCACTCTCTTAGCCACCACACCCCGGCAGTCATTAAGGCCAGATCACTGCAAGCAAGACATTACAGCTAATCATGTTCATCACTGGTCAACTGAAAAGAAATTAGAGGGAAGAGTGAGAGAGAGAGTCATTGCTGCCCTTGTCAGCAATAGAGCCTTGAGCAATCTAGTCTTCCTTTTTCTGATCAGCGTCTGCCATCTGCTAGGCTGAATGTCTATGTTTAATTGGCACACCAACTAGGTCTCTTCTTCTCATTCTTTGTTTTCACTGACTTGTATATGCTGGATGGACCATTTTACCATTTTATATATTTGTAATATAAATATAAGGTCTTCCAATAGACCCAAGCTTTCATAACATCATTGGAGCAGCTACTTAAATTAACCATAGCGTAACATAAATGCCAGTGAGTCAAAATTTACCTTCAATTTTTGCATCATATCAAACTAATATTTTGTCAAAAGTGCCCAGAGGAAAGCCTGAGCCTGCATACATGTAGCCCCACATCAGCATATTAGATATGTTTTAATTTGGTCTGTGATTCATGTGAGTCATTATGCAAAGTAGAAAATCTCTTGGCACACTAAAATAAACATGTAAACAAAACAATGAGAATGCACTGAGGTATAAAGGACTTCTTTATTTGGGCCACCCATAAATTTTAATTTACAACTAGTGTTTTAATTTACAACTAGTGAGAGTCATGCCCTTCTCTGACCTTTTGACCATTGGTGGATCCTGATTACAGTGGGGTCTATAAGTATTTGGACATAACTTTTGTAATTTTCCCTCTGTATACCTGGATTTTAAAATTAAGTGATTGAAGTGTAGAATTTCACATTTCATTCAAGGGATTTTGTAAAAGTAATTGGACAACCTAGCATAAAAATAAATATAAGGAATATTTTTTAATACTTTAAAAATTCTTTGCATTCACTGCCTGAAGTGTGGAACCCATGGACATCACCAAATGCTGAGTTTCCTTCATTGAGTTGGTTTGCCAGATCTTTACTGAAGTTGCCTCATTTGTTGCATAATTGCTAGCCTTCAGTTTTCTCTTCAGTAGGTGAAAAGCATGCTCATTTGGGTTAAATTCAGGAGACTGACCTTGCCACTTAAGAACATTCGATTTTTTTTTACCTTAATAAGGTCTTGGGTTGCTTTTGCAGCATGTTTTGGGTCATTATTTGTCTGTATTGGGAAGAACCATCTTATCAGTTTTGCAGCATTTGACTGAATCTGAGCAGAAAATCTAATTGTGCATATCAAAATCCATCGTACTACATCTATCAGCAGTCAGATTATCAATATACATCTGTAGCCCACTTACACTGGCAGTCATAAATTCCCTATATACCAATACTGTTTCTACCATATTTGATAAATAATGTGGTATGCTTTAGATCATAAGCCATTCCTTTTTTTTCCATACTCTTCTCTTTCCATACTCCCATCATTCTTGTACAAGTTATTCTTGGTTTCATCTGTCCAAAGATTCTTGTTCCAGAACTGGGTATGTTTATTTAGATGATGTCATGCAAAGACGTAGGAATGTCTGTTAAGAAGGCTGTTAAATGGTTGTGAAATTGTATTGTAGCTCAAACCCAGAGTGTCTATGGGGAGGGCCACAAATCTGATTTTCCTGAGATAAAGGGTTCTCTAGGGTTCTATTCTGGGACCTATTCTGTTTTCTATTTTTATAAATGACTTGGGTATAGAAATTCAAGCAGAAATACACCTCTATGCTGATCATGCGGTCGTTTGTACACAGCTCCCTCCAAAGTACTGGTGGCACAAAAGCTTCAGACTACAACCCCAATTCCAAAACATTTGGGACATTGTGTGAAATGTAAATAAATACAGAATGATTTCTGATCAGATGATTTGCAAATCCTATAAGCCAAAATTTTATTCACAATACAGGATGGGCCATTTATATGGATACACCTAAATAAAATGGGAATGGTTAGTTATATCAACTTCCTGATTGTGGCACATTAGTATATGGGAGGGGGATCTGTCATGAAACAATGAGGAAGATTGGGGGGACTGTGTAAAAAGTGGTTGTAATTCATAATTTCAATGCAATATTTTTGTGAACCCCTTAAATTAAAGCTGAAAGTCTACACTTCAATCACAACTTGACTGCTTCATTTCAAATGCATTGTGGTTGTGTACAGAGGCAATTATGAAAATTGCAACACTGTCCAACACCTATGGATCCAAGTGTGTAGCAGCTAATGTCATTTCAATACTCAGAAATGCGGCAACACACACAGCATGAAAAAACTGATGCGACTGCATTACTTGCGATGCACAGTACAATATTAAAATAATAAATGACTATTATGGGATTATTATCATTTAAAACCCCAGAAACATGAATCAGAATCAGAAATTAATAGACTGAAATCTTCATGTTTTGTCATAATTCCTGCAATTAAGATCACTGTAAATGTAAACATTACACAATTACAAAACTGAACAGCAAAAATTTTGTTTTTTTTAACACCTGGGATCTTTTCCTAACTGCAGCTTTATTTTTTAAAGATTTATGCAGTAAAATGTCACTGAAAGTCACCCGTGGTTATTGAGCAGTTTGCTACATCTTGTGGGCATTTCCCATACAAGCCACTTACAGCTTTTAGGGGTAGGATGGTGGCTTGTGGGTACCACTATTGCCTCACAGGCCCTGGGATCAATCCCCAGATGGGAGTGGTCTGGGTCCTTTCGTTGTGTGGAATCTGCATGTCTTCCCTGCGTCTGTGTCGGTTTACTCTGGGTATGCTGGTTTCCTCCCACAGCTTAAAGACATGCAAGTTAGGTGAACTGGACATACAAAAATTACCCTATGAACTTGTTCATCATTGTAACTTTGTGCCTGTTACAGAGGCTGAAATGATGTTAAAAACCAATAAGCAAACAGCTTTTAGTTTCAGCTGCTTTACCTTAAGTGAGATATTTGTGCTCTTGGGATTTCCTAGCCTATCTGTAATAGCCTGACAAATTCCCAAAATTTCTCTCAACATGACTCACTTCAGGTTAATAATGTATACCTTCTACAGACTCTTGTTCCCTTCTCCAGTTCAGACATTGAGATACTAACATAAACTATTAAACTAATATTGTACACCATTACAGGATAATGTGAGAAATATTCAAATGTGAACAGGATCAAGTAATTGCATGTGTACTCGTTGTACCTAAAAATGGTTTCAATCCATAATGATGGCCATTATCTGTGAAAACACAAGCTCAGACTGACTGGTGTAATGGAGCGTGGGTGTATTCAATCAGCTCTTTCCAGTCTCACATTGCTCTCTGGCCTTTCCATATCTAACCCTCCCATCAGGTTAACTTTCTGCTAGAACCACCTTTTTCATGGCATCTGCTTTAGGCAGGCAGGATTCATCACCTGACACTATATCCTACCAAAATATAATTTCCCCTCAAAAATAAAAAAAAAAGGGTTCTGGTTAGCATCTGTGTGTTTCATATCATCATGGAGGCTTTTAATTGCTTGATCAACCAGAAAAGGCTATTTTAGTTTATTTTTTAATATAAATATATTATTATTACCAACACATGGTGCTTACTTTTCAAGGGTTATTTTTACATGCCTATTTCAGTTCATCTGGGTTTCTCTGCTCCTATTACTCAGGCATTATTGATTTTTTCAGTTACTTCAAGAAACCCTAGAATTAAAGTTATTTATTCTTTTATTAACTTGATACTGGTCACAGAGATATAAAGTGACCTTCAGGAAAGCATGCAAATCTAGTTAGACATTAAGTGTTTTCATGTGAATTTCACTGTCAGCGCACTGTGAAAGGTCCAGTTTAATTATGTCAAGATTCAGTTCCCCGACATTATCAGCGATTGACTGTGCAAGTCCGTGCAATCAATACTTTAGCTGCCGACTGCGCGACTCCATCACGTGAAATGTAGTGCAATTTTGCAACTTCCTGTACTGAAATACAAAGTACAAAATACACCTTACATAAAGATCGGTCTTGTTTTTTTGCCATACGACTTAACGATGACCAGCTGTCGAATTTCGTTTTATTTTTGTCATTTCTGATTTCTGTTAACTGATGTAAAAATACGGGCGAACGACGCCGGTCTAGTGACCACGCCTTGCTCCATACCCTTTCTCTGAAAACCTCCGGCCTGTCAGTGATCACACTCGTCATTTTCGTTCTGTGGTGTGGTCAAGTGGAGCATAAGGCGCTGCTTACTGATTTACATAAGGAAAAAGATTTCTTTACCATGCCCACCGTGTCGTAAATCCAGTTTTAAGGCTGCTTAACGCACCGCGCGCGACTACAGCAGGCAGCTCGCTCTCGCCCTACGGCGCATGACGTCAGCGCGCTCACGCGAGAGTGGAGAGTCCAACGACGCGCGCGCTCTTTCCGACGCCGAGCCTCCATTTGTGAGCAAGCCGGACGATGCGAGGTCTCGCTCCTGTCGCCGCCGCCCATTAACGAGAAATACTGAGAACCTAGAGAGTTCCCCGTTCACCTGGCAAACCTAGGAACGTGCCGAAATTTCGGAGACAACCCTCAGAGACGGACACAAGCTTTTGTTTCCGATTCGTTATCTCGCACCGTCGTTCGCGGGATTTAATGCTCTAGCTGTAGTCAGAGAGAGAGAGAGAGAGGCAGCCTAGGAGAGGGACAGGGAAGACGAGGTAGCCTTTCGAAAGGGGGAAAAACGGATTGCTCGCTATTCACTATTTTGGAGCAGACGAAGAGCCGAGGTTGGTCTAATCATGGGATGTACTCTGAGCGCCGAGGAGAGAGCGGCTTTGGACAGGAGCAAAGCGATCGAGAAGAACCTGAAAGAGGACGGAATCACTGCGGCCAAGGATGTGAAACTGCTCCTGCTAGGTAATGAAAGCACCGCTTGGCAGGGAGTGGACATGATCACTGACCACCCGATCACTTGATCTGTAGTGTAACCTGCACAATTCTGATGGTTTATTTTTTATTTGTAAAGCAAAGCATCGTGCTGGACTTCCATTTACAACAGCCAGTCTCATTCGCTTGTGTCTCTTGTGTCTGCAGGGGCTGGCGAGTCCGGGAAAAGCACCATCGTGAAACAGATGAAGTAAGTGCCACGGATTCTCAGCGATTTCTCGGTTAATGTGTGCTGATCTCTCCGCGTACACACGCTCTCGCGCGCACACTTTATTGCCCGATGGCGAATCGTAAGGTCCGCCATTTTTTCCCAAGCAGCTAAGGGGATGATGTACACGGTGGCTGTGCCGCGGTCCATTTTGACTCGATAGCCCGAGCGTTGCGGTTTTAATGATCACGGACGTGCTGTTCATGAATATGGTGCTGAAAGCCCGGTTCATTGCCGTCCACGGAGGGTGACAGTACAACCCTGTTTATAAACCGCCCTGGCATGCCAGAATGTATCCTCCTGGTTTGCTAATTAATCTGGATGCCAGTTAATTTTCCTTAGCCTACCTATCCGCCCTCCTGTGCTCGGGTTTGGTGAGTGTAGCCTGTAAGCGGCGCCTTGTAGCGCAGCGATTTTCAGTGCGGCATTTTAGATGCAGGTCGCGTTTCTGGCTAGTTTTGTGTTTTTCCCCCCAAAGATGAAAGTAATTGTAATATTTGGCCGTTATTGGGCTCCGTGGGCTCAGTCACCCTGTGATTGTGTGTGGCTCTTTAATAGCAGCTCGGTAGGTTACTCCACACACTGCAGCGTCAGGAGCGAGAGCCAGGCCCTGCATCAGCGGCTTATAACCAGCAGTTTTGGGTGTGGGGGGCTGGGGTGGGGACAACACCCGAATTTGTTCATTCAGGCGTTTACGTTTTCGAGCATCCAAAAGGAAACCTTTAACTAGAAATAAGCGTACCATTAAACGATAGACGCTATGGAGACGTTATGGTAAAACTGTCGCGTTTTGGTAGCGTTTGCTAGGTCCCTCCCTCCATCTCCATCTCAACATTGTCATCTGCTGAACACGACTCGGGAGACTGCTGCAATAAACTGGATAATGGGCTCACAAAACGTACCACTTTCCATGTTTATGGGTCCAGCTAAAACGCTTTCAGTAGGATATTGTTGAAATACACGGAGTAAGAAAACGCTTTAATGTTTTCGTGTGGATGGTCAAGGTTCGCGGGAAGCTGCCATTTTCCAGTAGTAGCCCACGCTGTGTAAATAGCCTATGGGTTTTTGCCTGTCCTTTTAACACGATTGTGTTATCACTACACGACTGTGTTTAGTGGCCACGTCGTTTAGGCGAGTTCACACGACCATTTTGTTGGTGTGTGGCTTTAGTAAATAGGCGAATTTCAGGCGCCTTGGCTGGTGGACAGCGCCCAGTAGCGCCTCGTCGCTTTCGTGCTCCTTCGGCTCTCTTCGGCTATTTTCGGAGTGTCGGGTCTTTCCGTGCTCGGAATGGTCGGAAAGAGCGAGAGGAGAACGCACCGAGTTTGTTCAGCGATGGCGATAGGGAGGGGTTTCCCACCGAGATTCAGATATGTAATACTATTTAAATAATATTTAGATGACATTAAGGATTTTGGCCTTCTGGCTGACTGTGGGCTTTAACAGTAAATGTATGGGCAAAAAAGCCCTGTGGTTGTGTGCGAAATTACAGTATGATCTTGTTACTGCAATATAAGTTAACACCATTTTATCCTGTATATTGTGAGCATCATCACGTGTCAGTGCTTTTTTTAAAGCTGTTAACTAGGCAAATAATTGCTTGGAACCTGAAAAACTTGCTAAGTGTATACTAAGTGTATACTAAGTGTATACTTTTGTATTAAAGGCTTTAATAATCAAGTAAAATCTATTAGATGTTATTTGTCCAAGGGAAGCTCATGGGAGTGTGGCTGATGATGGTGATATGGAATGAGTTGCAGATCTGTTTTCTAGGGCATGTAATTGAAATTGCAGTCAAGTCCATAACCTGACATGGCTGTAAATGACAAGCCAAGAAATGAGATGTGATAAGGTGAGACTTGGTTGTTTCAGTATGAAGCAGCACTGGTCATGTGATGTGTGTGTGCCTGTGTGTGCCACAGCGAGGCAGTCATGTTAGTAAACCCTGTGATCACATTTTCCTGTCTGCACCTCTTTACATAATTATAGCATTTCCAGATTCCATATAGTAATTGCTAGACACAGAGTATATTCCTTGTATTATTCAAATGTCAAAATCAAATGTCAAATCATCATAGTCCAGCTTTGAAACCTAATTAATATGTTTTAATGCCTTTTCTGCTTTGTCATCTATGTGTCCTTTGCCAGTAATCGAGGCCTTGTTGATTTTCTGTCCATTGAAAGCTGAACTGTGTTGCCTATTCAGAATAGCGGGCTAGAATTTCAAGTGTTTATTTTCATAAAGCAGCTTGTACATTATGTGTGTGTTTTAAACACCCGGTCTGTTGTTCTTTGGGTTAATTGAAGCAGTTCAGGCTCAGTGGCGGACCCAGGTGTTCGACTACATTTATTTGCACGGTTGCGGATATTGGGTATCCCTATGAAGTGGAGTGGATCATGTGCAACATATTCTGCCTCACGCATGGGGATGGTGGTTCAAAGTCAGTTAGAGTGGGATCTCTGATAAACAGTAGGACCCATTTCAATTACATTCCATCCTTCGCAGTGCCCAGACATTTGTTTTTGTGAAACCCTGCTGAGGTGCCTCGTCACTGGACTAATGCAAGCGAGTTTGGAGCAAATGTTGGAAAGTTTAACACGAGAGCCCTAATTCCTGAAGAGAGTGTTCACAGGAGATGAATCATGGGTGTTCAAGTACGATCCTGAGACAAACCATCCTATAGCACTAACTTAGCTCTGTGTGATTTCTTCTTGTTCCCTAAGATTAAAACATGTTTCAAAGGCCATCATTTCGGCACAGTGAAGAACATCCATAGAGCTGTGATCGACAATATGAACACCATCACAGATGCTACCAATGTCTTTGGAGTACTGTGTACATTCATTTTGATGGGGATAATATTTAATATATATATATTATTCATTCATTCATTCATCTTCTTGGCCGCTTATTCCTTTTCAGGGTCACGGGGTAGCCGGTGCCTAGCCGGTCACATAGGGGGCAAGGCAGGAACAACCCTAGACAGGGCACCAGTCCATTGTAGGGCACACGCACTCACACACACTCACACACTAGGGCCACTTTAGAGACACCAATCAACCTAACGTGCATTGTACTGTGGGAGGAAACCAGAGTACCCGGAGTAAACCCACGTGGACACTGGGAGGACATGCAGACTCCACACAGAAAGGACCCAGAACGCCCCACCCGGGGATCGAAGCCGGGACCTTCTTGCTGTGAGGTGACAGTGCTACCCACCGAGCCACCGTGTCGCATATATATATATATATTATATTATTAATATATATATTATGTAAACATCTGGAAGCTTTTTATATATATATATATATATAAAAAGCTTCCAGATGTTTACATTTGCTTTTGCTTCCAGATGTTAATAACGGGCAGAGAGTGGTAACATGTAGAGAGCCATTTTTAGTTGCTTTATGTACTTTCACAAGAAAAGAGACTTTTTTAAAGCACTGTGGTAATAAAATACAAATCTAAAAAACATAAAAGCTTACAAGAACAAAAAAAGCACAAATATACTGAACACAAAACACCTTGTACTTGAGTTACTTAAGATGGAGAATATCAAATGAGACTTTTGAGATGATTACATTGGTTTGGAGGTCAATTGTACGACTGGGTGTATGTGAGGTGACAGCACTTCTGCTTGATACCCAGTCTTATGTAAGAATGCACTGACGAAAGGAAGGCTGTAGTGAAAAGCTGCGTCAAATTGGCTTAATATGCGAATACTGTTAGTTAGCAGCGTATGCTAATAGTTTTGGGTGGTAAAGTTTTGTTCAAGTGCTATTGATAGCTGTTATTTTCGAGGGTTAATAATGTGAGGGAACATGTACAGGCATATGATGCTCTGGATCAATACTTTGATCCTTTCAGAGAGCTGGTTAACAAATATAACAATGCAATTGTTTTTAGGTACAAGTATTGTTATATGTGTATGCAGCATGTGTGTGTGTGTATTCTCATTCCTCAGTGACTGTTGGTTGCTACAGTTAATTTTGATTAGATACTTTAGAGTAAGCAGTATTTCCCCCAGGAAGCAGAAGAGTGAAATTGTGGGATTGAGGTATAACTGAAGAATGTCTAGAGTGATGTGAGAAATGATAAGTGTCTGTGACATGGTAATTTCTCATTTCCTGTAACTATCTATATTTCTTCAGGGAAATCTGTGCGTGAGATATACAGATATATAGAGAAACTGCCTGTAAATGTGAGGGATGATTATATTTTTGCAGATGGCCTCTGTAGTTGGTTACCTTTGCTGTTTCTGTTTCTCCTCTATGAGGAAGTGTATTTCCCAGAAGTCAGCATGCCGTAGACCGCAATAATGATAACGGGGAAAGTAACACAGTAGCATGCTGTAGAGCCTTTCTGCAGTTTGTGCACTCTTTTGGCTATTTTCCATGTCTGATTGTGTGTGGATGTGAGAGAGAGAGAAAGAGAGAGATGAAGAAATTGTGAGTCACTGTGTAGAAACGGAGAAGGAAGCAGCTGCATGATGAAACATCCAGATGTTGCGAAAGACATTAGCAACAGTAAGTATATAGGAATAGTTAATGAATGTTATCCTGTAGCTTGCTTTGTCTTCATCTCTGTCCCTTCCTCCACCCACCTTCTAATTTAGGGGGTTTCATGTACACCCCAGTTGACCTAATTGGATTGGAAGCAGAACAAATGCCTCTGATGCGTTTGGTTCCCAGACTTTATTGTAAAATTTTCAAACTGACCATATCCTGTGTGACACTCATCACCTCTTTCTCTCTCTTTGCCCTCATTCTGGAATGTGGATTAACACCAGGTACACACTGGTGACTGAACCTTTGTCTGTTATATGTTATATATATGAGTTGGAGTTTCTCATTCACTAATATGACGGCAAAGAGATTTGTCTGTGTGTGTGTGCGCTGTCAGATCCACCAGCCTTTTTGCATTTACTTTGCATCAGGAACAGTTTTACCCAGGGATGCAAAACATGTACAGTAATGGTGCTTCCTCAACAATGGAGTGGTGTGAGAAGAATGTAGATAAAACATGAGTATCCATGTGCACATACCACCAGTAAGACAGCCTCAATGCTCTGTGGAAGTATTAGAACAGGATAAAGTAAACAAGATATTAACATTTTATTCAGGCAGAATATAAAAGCATATAGGGGAGCAGTTGAGAACTTGTAACCTTATTAACCACTGGGTTGCTGTAGCTTTGTAGAATGTGTGGCTAATAATGTCTTGCTTTGCTTTGTTTAATAATCACCATGTTCTGTGTATATAATTCTGTCTAAGCTCCAGGTTATTTGCTGCCCTTAGATTTAGATTATTTATCACTCATGGGATGTGTGAGTTATTTTGGGGCAAAATGTCCCTGTGGGTCCATCCACCAAGCACCTTCTCTCTCTGTGTTGGTCGACACTCTTTTGGCAATGTAAGTCTCCTTTGTTTTATTGAGGTGTTTGTGTTGGGTGGTACAAGCAGATCTCAAACCAAACCCTCACAAAAGTGCTTTCTTTACTGAGGAGGGTGCATGAGTCTGTTCACGGCTCTGATTTATGTTTGTGATGTGTACACTGTCTAATCAAACTCAATCTCTTTTGTTGTTTTGGAAATTGTATTTATTTTGTGGTATTCAAACTGTAAAAATTTGTATCGCACTTCGAGAGTGTCAGAATAGCATAAGCTAATGTATGTATATCCTTTGTAGTGCTAGTGTGCCACACTAGTGTGTAGTGAAGTGTAAATAACTGGTTTGCATGTGGGTGTTGACAGCACCTGTTAGCTGGTATTATATGTGCGCTGTGCTGTAGATGTGCTGCATGGGGGTGTTTGAAGGGCGTTAATTGCAGCCAGTTGTGATTGTGTTTTGCTACGTGTGTGTCGGTTACATTTACCTGGAGAGATTGTGTGTGGTGGTAAATTGGGCCTCGTGTCACCTGGCTCCCTGTGGCTCTTAACCCTAGGGAAGCCTGCTTGTGTACACATACAGTACACACACACACACACACACACACACACACACACACACACACACACACAGAAAATTATGCTTAATTGAAGTAAAACTACTTCAATTAGTTAACATAACATGAAAATGGTTATAAACAAATCATGTGTATTAGACGAACACAAGCCAGAACTAACTGAAGCATAGTAGCATGACATAAAACGGTGCTACTGTAAGCCATTGTTCTGTTTGAAAACCACAAAGATGGCCAAGGTGGAGCATTTCTGCTTATTGTCTCTTCACTTCTCTATTTTACCAACCCCCCAAAAAAACAAGTCAGCTTGGAGTAATCAGAAATGCTCCAGCAGAAAAAGTGTGCACTTTACAGGAACTGGTGTGTAAATTGTGGAGAGTAGATATACAGTATAAAAGGAGAGGGTACCTGCTGCTCAGACTTTCGGGTAGTGCTGAGGATGTGCTATCTCAGCCCATTTATCTTCTCTAATACTGTATGTCTACTCTCTACTTCCATCTTTACAACCCCCATCCTCTTCTTCTGTTGCCATGGAGATGAGAATGGCTGCTGTATCTCGAGGATGACATGCATGCAAAATGTGTATGGGGGAGTAGTAGAGATGGTCTAATGGCAATAAAGGATTATTTATATTTCTGAAAAAAGGTGCCACGGTATTTATAGGTGAGAAAAAGTGTTTTTTTGGGTTAGAGGGGATGCAGGTGTCAAGCAGTGAAAAAGTAATAAAGTGTTAGCGATATTCTTTTTTAAATCAATATTTTTTATTAGCCTGCTGCATTGTGTTCGGATTATTACGGTTATTTTGGAGGAACTTTACTATTTCAAGTCAGCACAGTGAAGCACTTCCTTTTTTGTCTTGGGGCAACTGTTGTATGTTTAATACATCTTTTATAACCTTTTAAATTATTATGGGAAAAAGTGACAACAGTCATTGTAGTTTATAAATTATGCTGCTTTTGCCATCTAGGTTGTACTGTAGCTAGTACCAGTTTTTGATGTATAGCTGTTTTTTGTTAATTGCTGGATGTTTTAAGTTAAAGTATCTTGCAAATGTCTGGCTGTTTGTTTGCACATCTTTGTTGGATGAAATGCTACCAACATTCTTGTCTCCATTAAAGCATGCAGCCAGTGTGTGAACAGGAAACACAGGTTTTTAGGAACTTATTATGGGGCATGCTTAAATATTTTTTTTTTGGATTTTTCCCCGATTTTCTCCACTAATTTAGTCATCTCCAATTCCCACCCGTCAGTGCTTCCCCCCTTGTCACGTAACGAACCGCCAGTCCGGGAGAGCGAAGCCATCATGTGCGTCCTCCGGCACACGTGACGCATGCCGCTGCCTCTTTTTCAGGGGCGGGCTCTAGCGCGCCTGGAGGAACGCGGCCCCGCCCTCCTCTTGTATACATGAGCTCACAGACACCCGTGACTGGACAGTGTCGCGCTGATTGACATGGGGGGGAGAACGTATGCTGCCCCTCCCTCCCTGAGAGCACGGCCAATCTTGCTCTCTGAGCTCCCGGCTACGGGCAGCTATAGCATCACCCGGATTCGAACTCGCAATCTCCGGATGATAGGGCGAACGTGTTGTCGTTGCGCCACTCGGAGGCAGGCTTAAATATTTAAAGTGGATGTGGTTATGTGGATTTTGGTGAGTAAGTTTTGGTGTGCCAGGAGCTGAACATGACTGCAGAAGAACAACACAGCCAACCTTTTTATACTGTAACATGTATGAGGATTCATAATACACCTTTACATATAGTTGTACAATTTTGAAAGCACAAACTTATAATGTCATACTTGTATCTCGTTGGTTAAGAATTTGGGCCCCTGATTAAAAAGCTGTGAGTTTAAAGACTTGTGCATTAATCTCCTTAGAAACTCAATATTAGTACTGTTCCACCCAGTTAAGCAGGTAGCATATGCACCACTCCTCCAAGAGGGTGTACGTGGGACCGATTTTAGAACACGGTCATATTTGCTATCATTAAGAAACATGTGTTATGGGTCCACATAGTGGACATAGTGTGAACATAACCTTCTTGATGGCAGATCAAGTCACATGACCTTCTTTGACAGTCATACTGTATTAACAGCTTTTGATCAGGATGTGTTCTGTCACTCAGGACCATCCAGTTTGTGAATGCTGGCACACTGGACAGCTGTTCTGACCACAGGAATAGGGGAGGTTGATAGTCTAGGATACAAAGCAGTGGGGTGAAACCTAGGGCTGGCAAATATATCAACTTTTTAAGGTATATTGTCAGTGTACGTAACTCAAATTCCTATTTAATATCTTCTTCCAAAGCTCATGTTTCTGGACGTGACGCATGATACATGCTTTATTGTGACAGGGTGGCACATTATATTAGCAGTCCCAAAGTCTATATGTAGATGGCTTGGCTGCTATGGTTTTACCGGGACATACAAAAAGAACATTTATTGACAGGAGAAGTATACAATATCTATTCTAGGGTCTTTCCAACAACACAGCTGGTCTAACCCAGGATTATAGGATAAGTACTGCAGTGTGCTGATGTGGCAATATATTCACCAAATGCAGTATTGAAGCATAAAAAATGATATATCATTGCACAGTACGCTATTTATGTATAATATAATTTACACATTTGGCTAAGGAAATGGTGTTTTGTACAGTGTTTGAATTGAAATGTATACACATACCCACACTGTATACAGATTTAGGGCATTTCTCCATAAGGGCTGTATAAAACTAGCTTATCCGCTCTTCTACCTCTTGGTATTAACACTCGGCAGTCTGTTTAACATCATTTTTGCTCTTGCAGGGTGAGGGGAAGTGAGGGCGAAAAAATGAGCGGAAGCACAATGGTGTACATAGTCTAAAACCACCATCAGGTCTTAACCCTAATGTTTTGATCCATAACTAGTGGCTGTTTCTGTTATAAACGTATTTAGAATACTCATAATAACTTATGTATATGCCAGTTATTATTACTTGAAACTGTATGAAGAAGTCACATAATTTAACTGGGACAAAAAGAAAATGCAGAGGTTTTGTTAGCCAGTAACTAGCACGAGGAAACCGGACAGAATCTTTTGATTGTTTTTGATATTTTTTTTGTTTTAATGTTTGATCGCCACTGCTAGAAAACCACCTGGCTACCAAACATCTGTACCACCAGAGATGCTTTTCTGCTTCCTTCACAAAAACAATTGTCTTTTTGTTTCTTTTTACATATGAAGACTGGCTCTTATCACATTTAATATGCCATCGTTAAGAATAAGATTCACGTCACAACGATTCACGTCACTTCCACAATGGTTGTGCTCTTAATCAAGATGATGTAATAATTGATTTTATAACAGTACAGTTGTGGACATTTAGTTGATGGCGTGCATAATGTTGAATATTTTCTCAGAGAGTAGTTATAAATAGAGGCACTGTCCGTATGTTCGGGTGGAGCAGAAGACAAGATAAGTAGCTGTGTCCTGTGGGAGTGATGACAGGAACGCTGCTCAAACAGCCACTCAGGACAAAGGGGGTTCTTACCAATGGCACATACCAATGCGGGAGAGATAGGAGAGTGTGTGTCAGACTTCTACTGATATTACTTGTTCCATATACAGTACTGTGCAAAAGTCTTAGGCACCCTATTGTTTTTAGATACAACTTTTGTTATTAATGCTTTTTTGAGTTCTGCATTACTGAATCAGTACAAAAAGATTTTATATTTCCAAACGTCACTTTACCAACTTTTCCAAAATGTTTGTGTCAGTAATGAAAGAAACATATTACATAACAGAGCACTTTTCAGACAAAACATAACGAAGGCTGCTGGGTTTTACTGCAAAAAAGTGTGAAAAATCTCCAGAAGAGCTGTGGCAAATTCTCCAAGACTCTCAGTCTTAAAAGCTAATTTCCTTATAAACCGGCACACATTGTACCTGGGAACACTGTTTAAGAAAAAGGCACCAAATATGGACTTCCTGTAGTTTAGTACTGTTTACTGCACTTTATTTAGTAGTATTTTCTTTTATGTAGAAACATCGTCATTATTTTCGAAGGCGTCTTTGCTTTACAGCGAGTCTTTGTATGTGCCTCAGACTTCTGCATCGTACTGTACAGTAATCATCTGGTAATTTTACTGAGCGTCTTGGAGAATCTGCCACAGCTCTTTTGGAGACTTTGACTGTCACACTTACTTCTTTTTTTGCAGCAAAACCCAGCAGCCTTCATTATGGTTTTTGTCTGTTATTTAATGTGTTGCTTTTGTTTTATATAAATGTAAAACCTTATGTGAATATTTCTGATGTGTGGCTGACTATTTTCATATTGTTTTTTTGTTGTTGTTGCTGGAATTGGCTGGAATACCCAGATTCCTTGGGCTGAGGCTCAAGCCCTTAATTTACTAGTATGTGGAATGAGACTGTATGAGTGACTTGGTGAGTGTTTGTCTGCATGTGCCAGCTCAGGCATCAGGTCACAGAGAGCTATGTGTCTATAATAACTGTCAGCAGGATATCCCTTTGGTCAGCTTCTTTTCCTTCTAGGGGACAGATAAGCGAAGAGGAACATAAAAGTCTTCACGAGTGAACAGAACAGGCTCTCCAGATCGTCAGAGATAAATTACATTTCTCTCTATTGCTTGTCTCCTTCCTCTCTTCCCCTCTTCTTTTTTAAAGACTTGCACAGTAATGAGCTCCTTTGAACTGAAGGTAGCAGTAATGATGTCTCTCATCCACCCACATGCCACCGTATTGAGGTGGTGCTTCCTCTGCTGTCCTTTCGGAGAGAGAAAGAGAGAGCGAGAGAGAGAGAGAGTGAGGGGGACAGTAAACAAGTGCTCGCCTACACAAACTCCCTATGGTCTCTAAAGAGCTCGGTGGGCCTTGGGTGTGAAATTTGCGGGCAGATGAATGAGGCTAGTTTGGTTGGCTATCTGCATGTGCACAATAAATTTTCTGTGAATCATATTCATGATATTTGCCTTCTGAAACCTGAGAATTAAGTTGAGTGATCATGGCGTAGCAAATGAACAAATAAACAAGATCCAAGCATTAAGTGATAGTTTTAACACAATGAATGAGGCTGTGCAGCACGGGACAGAGACATGAGCGTGCGCATGACCTCTGATGGGTGTTGCAGCAGCATTAATTTCAGTTCCTTGTGCTTTTTTTCCTTTCTGTGTTGTACTGTTTTTTGAATGGTCGAGTCAGTATTAATCTTATTAAATAATGGCTGCACCTTCCATTTTGTCTGGGTTCAGTGATTTCTGTGATCTGTGCAAAAATTTCCCCCCAAAATATTATTCTATTTATCTACATTTTGCAAATAAAATATTAATTTCAGTATCAGTGGTGTTACACTATAGATGTCCAATGCAAGTGAACACACATCTTCTTTGGCTTCACTGACCTCTGATGGAGGTACTCATTTATATTGCAGCATTTATATTGCATGGAGGAAGCTTTTCTCAGCATTCAGGAATAAAGGTTTATGTAATGCTTCCCAAAGCCATTCTAATATTTAAAAGATACAGTATAATCTAATCATGCTGGATTATGGGTTTATGGATGGTGATGTAGATATTTTGCAAGCAGCCATCTTAGGTTGGCATGCAAGGTAGATTGCAGGGATGTAAAAACTCCCAGTGTGCAAAAAAAAATACATGTACAGGCTTGATTAAGGACCCCTAGATTCATTTAGGTAAGAAGGAGCTCAAAGCAGCAATAGGCAGCTTGCTAACTGTACCAAAATGGAGGACATTACTTTGTCACCAGTTTTTTTTGCTAACACATTAGTCATGCCTATTTAGCAGGAAGTTGTGAAAAGCACATTTCTAGTGTGACTGTGACTTTAGGGTTAGTCTTGGACAGGTTTCTTGGTTTTAGTGCTGTCATTGTAGTTTTGTGTCTGTGTCTGCTACTAGAAACAGCAGCAGGCATAGTATTTCTTTCTCTTAAAAAAAACACACAGCATTATAAACTTCTGTGTCATGGGCAACCAGATGAATGGGGAAGATTTCATTCACAAATTCGACCTAAATGTGAAGTCATGAATTCAGAAAATGGCTTGTGGCATTTTGTTATTGTTCTGAAACAGATGTGGTGATGCCACGGGATTACTGTCATTATGATAGTTGTATCCTTCTTCCGAAAGGGAGATTATATAGTGAAGTAACAGTCTGAATAGCCTAAAATCACACTACACTACTTATAACAGACACTGTAGTGTCCTGACTTTTTGTAAAGAATTCAGTTGTCCATGTTCAGAGAATCAGGGCCTGAATGTCAACTGTAATGAGATAATGGTGCTTTCAGGAAGTAGGGCTGTAAATATAGAGGAGCGTGTTGTGGCCCTCATAGGGAGCTCCCACACACAAAGTTGCATAGTCATAAAAACGTGCACAGCGTGACGTGTCCTCCAGCAGTAGCTTAGTGAGTAAATGTGTGAGAGGCCGGAGTGGAAACAAACCTGCCTGCGAAGCTCTTCTTTTCAGTCTTGTATTTAAAACAGATCGATTTTTACGCCCTTCGTCTCCGGGGACTGGAAAACCAGTGGCTCTGGGTCTTATTTCTATTTCGACTTAAAACAGCATTAAACATAGATTATTCTTAGCTCCTGAATAATTGAAGAGTTACCTGAGAAAGCAAACACTGCTGCACACAGTGAGTTAAGAGGAGAGAAATGGAGACACTGGCACACTCATGCTGCCATCTTGGATCTAAGCTTCTCTCTGCTGCTTTGATGAATTGGGCAGAATATAGCAATCAGATAGCAAGTACAATGTATGAAAGGGTACTGTAACTATATACATTTCTCATATCTCATTTTCAAAGTCTTTTGTGAAAATGTGGCCTAAATAAATTGCCCTAGAATTGCCCATCATATTAGAGTTGTCCTTTTTTACTTTCCAAATGGAACAGTTTAAAGTGCGTGTTAAATGTCAGACTACGAGTGCTCAGCGGCATGTTCCTGTATGGGCTTGATATTGACATACTGTCTACAATATCTGTGAGATTATGGAACATCTTAATATCAGAAATTGCTCTGGCTTGAGAAATACATGTCCACAAGTCATCATTCATTTCATGTTCATTTCTAACTTGTATGATCTATTCACCCAATGCTTCCAACTTGCAAGTCCCAAGACAACGTAGGCTGCTAGTGCTAACTCTCTACAAAAGAGAGACAGTGCTCAGTGGAAGCTAGCCGGCTGACCATTCATGCACTAAAGTATGACAGAATGTGAGAAGGTTGGGTGATATTCTACTGTCCTTCCTGATTACAGCATATGCTAATATTTACATTTATTCATTTGGCAGATGGTTTTGTCCAAAACCTCAAAACTATTTAAGCTGCCTTTCCCTGAAACGTGATGTAAGAATGCAGGAATGCTACAGCTTGTGATTTGTATGGCAAACCAAACATATTGTAGTGTAGCATAGGGTCTACAGTGTTAAAGAAGACACTGGTAATGAGACATTTGTGGCTCATCATCAGAAACGCATGTCTTGGGTCAGAAGCTGTGATTTAACCTGATATGCATCTGTACTAATCACTTCTTTGTAAAGCAAAGTTAGAATTGCTGATGGGACAAAAAATATTCTGACATGTTTCCTCTCCCCCTGCATGTTGAGTTGCTCAAGATGCTCACAAGGATGAGCACAACCATAGTTCTGCATTTTAGTCACCATCGCTGTTGCTGACACAAAAGCTCAAATAAACACGGCAGCTGCACTTCCTGCGTTAGTGGGATTTCAGCAATCTCTGCCTTGCCAGTAGTGATGGGAGTGGCAGGTAGCTCTCTACATTGGACTGCAGGCAGTGCCTCCAACCTGCCCAAATATGTCACATTATAGGGAAAAACATGTTGGAATATAATTTTGAAAATTACCTGGCAACAGAACTTGATGTTCATGCCCGTAAATGGGATTTATTGAAGATTCCTAATAGCATATTCAGGCTCAAGCCTACTGTTGGCCAAGAATGATTGTTTTTCTTCATGTTGTGAGTGATCTAGTAATGTTGTGATTGTCTATTTCTGTAACACACCTGAATGTGCGTGTGTGTGTGTGTATGAAGTCCTGGGATTGTTTAACAAATATACACCCACTGTGGTGTCCCTGTTTGTTCACTGTGCTCTTTGGAACCTGTTCTTGTCCTCTCTGTGAAAGCCAGCCAGGGTACCCAGGACATTAACCCTCCTTTTGCTCTTTTTCCCAACAGTAGAGTAAAGATGAAGTCTTGATGAGATGAAAATGATTTAAAATTCTTTTCCACACAGTAAAATGACATTAAAAAAACCTCACTTGCTGATTCCCTCAGGCGATACATGTTATACTCACTGCCTGCTTTCTTTAATTAAGAAGGAAGGTTGGGGGAGAGTGGGCACCCATGTGTCCCAGTAACGAAGCCTCTGATATGGTTTTCTAGATACCCCAGTTGGTACCCCTCCCGAGAGGGAGGTAATCCTCTTCATTATCGACAGATAAAACCATTATTGTATGATGGCCCAATTATTAAATCAGATGGCAAGAGAGAGAAAGGGAGCACGAGAGCATGCACTTCAAGCGCAGCGGTGAGTTTAGTCTCAGGAGCTGTGTCAGCTGAATGCTATAAATGTAAACAGCTTTATAAACATGCATGTGTTTGACCATGGTGACGTGCAGCGTTTCTCTGAGGCAGGTAGATGGTTTCGGCACGGAAATTATTATCAGAGGTCCCAGTAGAGAATAGCATTCTGTGAACCTCATACTAGCATTTCTGTTTCACTTTCTTTCACTTTACTGTCAATTTTGTTGAGATATTCCTTCAATAACAGAAAGATATTGGGATGGAGACCTCTCAACCTTCTCTTAAACGTTTGCTTCAGACTACACACACACACACACACACACACACATTACCTGGATCTGGAAAAATGTTTGGGTGCATGAAAGGTTAAAGCACGGTGTCCTTTGCCCTCAACGTACTCCAAATCATGTCTCATTAGCACAAACCAGCCATTCTGCATTGTGGAATTTCAGTTGTTTCACTATGCAGTGAAATTCTGACATGCAGCAGTGAATATAAGCAGTACAGTCTCATAAAAATGTAATGCATGTCCATGTTCTCATAGTGTCATTTTAACAAAATACATTCATTCATTCATCTTCTTGGCCGCTTATTCCTTTTCAGGGTCACGGGGTAGCCGGTGCCTAGCCGGCCACATAGGGCGCAAGGCAGGAACAACCCTAGACAGGGCACCAGTCCATCGTAGGGCACACACACACACTCACACTCACACACTAAGGCCACTTTAGTGACGCCAATCAACCTAACGTGCATGTCTTTGTACTGTGGGAGGAAACCGGAGTAAACCCACGCGGACACGGGGAGGACATGCAGA
>JAOTRJ010000038.1:21999591-22020497 GCA_028564905.1 Leptodoras praelongus | reverse complement strand
ATTTGGGAACTGAGGACACTAATTGTTGAAGCTTTGTAGGTGGAATTCTTCCCCATTCTTGCTTGATGTACAACTTCAGTTGCTCAACAGTCCGGGGTCTCTGTTGTCGTATTTTGCACTTCATAATGCGCCACACATTTGTGCCACACACACACACACACACGCAGGCCAGTCTAGTACCCACACTCTTTTACTATGAAGCCACACTGTTGTAACATGTGCGGAATGTGGCTTGGCATTGTCTCGCTGAAATAAGCAGGGACGTCCCTGAAAAAGACGTTTCTTGGATGGCAGCATATGTTGCTCCCTTACCTGTATGTACATTTCAGGATGAATGGTTCCTGCTTCCTTCACAGATGTGCAAGTTCCATGCCATGGGCACTAACACACCCCCAACCAGATGTTGGCTTTTGAACTTTGCACTGATAACAATCTGGACAGTCCTTTTCCTGTTTAGCACGAGGTTCATGATTTCCAAAAACAATTTGAAATATGGACTCTTCAGACCACAGGACACTTTTCACTTTGAGTCAGTCCATCTCAGATGAGTGTTTCTGGGTGTTGTTGATATTTGGCTTTCGCTTTGCATAGTAGAGTTTTAACTTGCACTTGTAGATGGAGCAATGAACTGTGTTCACTGACAATGGTTTTCTGAAGTGTTTCTGAGCCCATGTGGTAATATCCGTTACAGAATGATGTCGGTTTTTAATGCAGTTCCACTTAAGGGATCGAAGGTCACGGCATTCAGTGTTGGTTTTTGGCCTTGTTGCTTACTTGCAGAGATTTCTCCAGATTCTCTGAAAATTTTGATCCTTCATTCCTTGCAATTGCACATTGGCAAAGAGTATTCTTAAACTGTTGGACTATTTGCTCACACAGGTGTTTACAAAGTGTTGAACCTTGCTTGTGAACAACTGAGCCTTATGGTGATGCTCCCTTTATACCCAATCATGACACTGACATGTTTCCAATTAACCTGTTCACCTGTGGAATGTTCCAAACAGGTGTTTTCTGAGCATCCCAGGCTTTTGTTGCTCCTGTCCCAACTCTTTTGGGATGTGCTCATCGGGGTTATTATACAGGGAACTGCAAAATGTACATCCCAATGGACAGTTTATTGTCTCCGGAGATTTCACCCATGCAAGGCAGTGCTCCATAAATTCCATCAGTATGTGTTCTTCACAACGAGAGGGGCGAACACGCTGGATGTAGATTACACAAACATTCCCCACCTCGGATACTCATACATTTACATTTATGGCATTTGGCAGACACCCTTATCCAGAGTGACTTACATTTACCTCATTTTATACAACTGAGGGTCAAGGTCCTTGCTGGTGCTGGGGCTTGAACCCCCAACCTTCTATTCAGTAACCCAACACTTTAACCATTGAGCCATCCCTGATCATACCACATCTCTGTTATACTAATTCCAGCATACAGACCTTGCATCAGATGTTCCAAATGGGTTCAGAAGCAGGTGAAAATGAAATGTCTGCTTTTCAGGCAGGCACCATGTCTGCTTTTTAGGACTGTTTTGAGCACACTGACTGGGAGATGTTTAGGGAGGCTGCAATCGACGGCAACTCTATCAACTTGGAGGAGTACACTTCATCAGTGATCAGCTACATCAGCACTGATGACATCACTGTCTCCATGACAATCACCACACGACCCAATCAGAAGTCGTGGATGACTGCAGAGGTGCGTGCACTGCTGAAAGCCTGAGACTCCGCCTTCAAAACAGGCGACAAGGTGGCCCTAATTACTCAGCAAGGGCCAAACTGTCCCAGGGGATCAGAGACACAAAGCGCGCATATGGCCAGAGCATCCATAGCCACTTCCAGAACAGCAGTGACACACTGTGCCATCACTAACTACAGGACTACACTACCTGCCTGTGACAGTGACGCTTGCCTTTGTGTGGATGATATGCGCAGACCAGCTGGCAGATGTCCTCACAGACATCCTCAACATCTCTCTGTTCCCACATGCCTCAAGGTGACCACCATTGTCCCCGTGCCAAAGAAGTCGTCAGTGTCCTGCCACAATGACTACCGTCCCAAAACACTCACGCCTATCGTCATGAAGTGCTTCAAGAGGCTCGTCATAAGGCACATCAAGATCCACCCTCACTGACCTCCCCTGCAGTTCACGTATCATCCTAACCGCTCCACAGATAATGCCATAGCGACAACCATCCACTTGGCTCTCACTCACTTGGACAAGAAGGACACTTATGTTTGAATGCTGTTCATAGACTACAGTTCAGCATTGAACACCTTTTTTCCTCAGCACCTGACTGGGAAGCTGAGCCTGCTGGGCTTGAACACCTCCCTCTGCGACTGGATCCTGGACTTCCTGACTGGGAGACCCCAGTCTGTCCAAATCAGTAGTAACATCTCCAGCACAAGCACACTGAGCATTGGAGCTCCTCAGGGCTGTGTGTTCAGTCCACTGCTGTTGACTCTGCTGACTCACGACTGTGCAGCATTGCACAGCTCACACCATATCATCAAGTTTGCCGATGACACGATCGTGGTGGGTCTCATCACCAAGAGTGACGAGTCAGCGTACAGAGAGGGGGTTCAACAACTAAAGGACTGGTGTAGAGTCAAGAACCTGTCTGTGAACGTAGACAAAACTAAAGAGATGGTTGTTGACTTCAGGAGAACAGAGAGGGACAACACTCCGTTGAACATTGACGACTCTTTCGTGGAGTCAAGAGCACCAAATTCCTTGGTGTTCACCTAACGGAGAACCTGTCCTACTCCCTCAACACCAGCTCCATAACAAAGAAAGCTCAGCAGTGCCTCTACTTTCTGGAAGGTTAAGGAAGGCACATCTCCAATCTCCCATTCTCAGCACGTTTTACAGAGGGACCATTGAGAGCATCCTGAGCGGCTGCATCACTGTCTGGTTTGGGAATTGCACTGTCTCAGACCACAAAACCTTGCAGAGGATAGTGAGGACAGCTGAAAAGATCATCGTTGTCTCTTTCCCCTCCACCATGGACATTTACACCACACGCTGCATCCGGAAAGCCACCAACATTGTGGCTGACAGCACACACCCCTCACACACATTGTTCACCCTCCTGCCATCTAGGAAGAGGTACCGAAGCATTCAGGCCTTCACAACCAGACTACGTAACAGCTTCTTTCCTCAAGCCATCAGACTCAATAGCCAGTGACTGGACTAAACACAACACTAGGTTGCACATGTGCACTTTATGTTGTACTGTTTAGTTATATGTTATATTTAGTTATATGTAGCACCATATGTCCTAACGTATGTGGAACGTTATTTCATTTCACTGTGTACTGTACACACTATATTGTTGAAATGACAATAAAATCCACTTGACTAAATAGCTGAGCACTGCTGATTAAAGCATACAATATGAAATGCTTTCCTTTTTCTTTGTTGTCAGTAAGCATGGAAATGAACTAAAATGTGAAAAAAATGACTCCACTAAAAATGAGTCCACTACTGGCTGTAGGGATCCAAGCAGCCACCTCGTTCATGTGTAAGGCTGGCCCTGACAGGAGCTGAGCTCTTTTCCCTGGCATTACCTGTATGTGAACTGAAATAAACCCATGTTCACCAACCTTTATCCACTGTGAGATAATTCAGAAAACCTTACAGATTTCACTCCATCCAGCAGGAGTGAGTGTTACCAGGTTGGCAGGGAATCAGTCAGTGGTTATTTTAAGAGACTCATTTTAAAGTAGCTGGAAATGCTTTTTGAGGCTTACTCACCAACTTTGAGAATAATGTCCCTTGTATCGTGTAAATGCCAAAAACCCATCTCTCTCTTTCGCTCTATTTTTCTCTATCTCTTCCTCCAACCTCCCTCCATTCATCTCCCCTGAGCTGTAGCCTTTAAACTTCTCTGAACTAAATTTAGCCTTGACTGCTGTCAAGCAAGATATATACAGAATACAGGAAAAATGAGCTAAGAGATTCATTCATTAAGACACAGTTCTGAACTGCACTAATTTATGCCTGTGGGTCAGTGGCATAAGAAAGAGTTTAATTGCTGGGGGCCTGATATTAGAGGGGAACATGCACAACCCCCACCCCACCCTCTATTTCTGAAGGCCCTGCTTTGTGTACTATGCTAGATGATGTTTAAGAAATGTCTGTTAGAAAAATACATAAAAAGAAGTGAGGAAGTGGAAGGATGGACTTTTAATGTCCATAAAGCTGATTGTATGTATGTGCGTGTGTGCATGTGTGAGATTCATTTGGTGACGTTTTGTGGACCATGGCCACTGCCATTAATAAAAAAATATCTAACACTGCCTTTTGCAGGCACAAGCTCTTCTCTTTCTCCATCTTTGGTATGTAGTGAGATATAGTCCAGGACGTCTTGTAAAGGACGTCACCGACAAAGCTACAGCACCGGAGTGAGACTGTATAGCTAAAGAGAGATAGAATCTAATAACTACAAAACTAATAGGATGTAGAGCACTCTGTGTGTGAAAGACACTCTGTACAATATTCTGGGCTGATCCCACTATCTCCATTAGTCTGCTCATATATTTGTGCCTTTTCTAAAGTCTGTTAGGTGTGTGTGTCTGTGTTCCCCAGATGTATGTGGGTGTTCCTTCCCTGCTGTCTGTGAGCTCTCCTCACTGTAATTAGCCTGGCTGCTCTTCAATAATGCATGACCTGATGATGAGGTAGCATAGTGTGTGTGTGTGTGTGTGTGTGTGCATATTCTGTGTGCAGTGTTGGCATTTAGCGCTTAATCAGTGCCCAGCACTGCCAGTGGCCACTAATTGAAGGTTATGAGTAAACGGCAGCACTGACAGAGCAGCAGGCCATGCCTCTCCCCTCACCGCCTGCTCTGTAATCCTCTTCTGAAATCAATACACACCCAACACTCAACCAACATCTACCAGCATCACTGTTTTGGGAACTGGAGCTCAACTAGCACTGTCTAATGCATAAATCACACACCAGCACTGTATGATTCAGTGCTCGATATAGATATCTATACTGTCTATAAACCATGTGTTGCAGAATATAATATAATATATAACAATGGTGATGTAGTATACAAGCACTTGCTGAGAGGGAGAAAAATGCCAGCTAGACTGAATTACTCTAGCATTTGCTGATCGTACATGAAGAGCTCGTTTTCAGATAGGCACCTGACAGCCTCCACAATTACTGATCATATCAGCAAATAACTTGTAGCAGTTTTGCAATAGGGCTCTGATTTTACTTTCTCACAAATAGTCTTAGCACATTTAGTATTACTTCTAACTAGATTTTATGGCATTTTGTTAAACATTAATGAAATTGCTTGCTTTTATAAAAGCAAGCCAAGAATCACTATAAGGTCCTAGGAACAATGGGTTAATCTATGTTCAATGCTTTTAAATAAATAAATAATAAGCTGAATACATTTATACATTTCTACTTTAAATTTCTACTTCTCTGTTAAGTGTAGAGATTTTTTATTTAGATTTTTTCTTAGCCAAGAAGAAATTGCTCATTGCTTGTCGTTGTGAATTGGTAAGATCACTTCTAGGCTTTAAAAAAAATAATTGATGCTTTCTTCTGCATTTGAAATGGTAGCTGTGCCATTCTTAATAGATGGTCTCATTCATGTTTGAGCCAGTATACTGCAAAGGAAAGTACAGATAAGAGAGAGGTAGAGAGAAAAGTGAGGATGGAGATGGGTGACCTTCAAGGATTTCATCCCATTTGATTCTGTCCTCCTCACCAAATGAATATTTTAAGTACATTCTTTTGTGTTCTATATCCGTTCTGGAATCATGCTGTAATTCGATTTCCAGGTCAGGGGTAGTTAATATGAAGTAAATAAAACCAGTCCTGAAGCAAAAGACAATTGACTGGAATATGATGAACTACATCAGGCTGCCACTCATACAGTACACATGATTAATGTTCTCTTCATCTGGGAAAAAGTACAACTTGTGCAGACGCTAAACATTTTGTTGTTACTCAGACTCTTGCCCTCAAGAATTTCTGCACTTTTTTCTTTCTATAAATCTCTGCTATTCAAGTGCATATATGATAAACACTGGATGCTGAGCTGATATTAGTGATGTTAAGATGTGTGTGGTCTTTCTGAGCATGGTTTGTAAAACTGCTGTTTGTGCATTTTGCTGTGTTTGTGTGAGAGTGGGCGAGAGAGGAGAGTGAGAGAGAGAGAAAGAGTGTCAGAATATATGAATGTGGGTGTATCGTCCTTGAGTGCACAGTTATGTTTATACACATACATTTGCACACTCATAAACACTTGTGTGTACACTCATCATTGTGACTCACAACACAAAGCCCTCAAGCTTACTTGCTTGAATCAGCAGAGTTTGTCTAGGAAACACTCTGCACATGAACTGCTGTGAGTGGAAATCTCTCAAATCAGAAATCAGTATGTACCTTTTGCAAAAGTTGATTTACGTGGTGGAGAATATAGGGAAGGCCCTTGGGAAAGTTGTGAACCTTCAGTTTCTTTTGTGTATATTAGTGAGATGACCTCCTTTCTCTGAAAAACCCAGCCTGCTTTCCATTATTTACTGAATAAAAGCTACGTCTGCATGCAGATGAATTATTTAGCCTTGCTAAAAAATGCATCTCGTTAGATGGGAAGAGGGGAAGAAATGAAGCCTTGGCTGTTCCATTGGGATCAACATCCAAGTGAGTCCTAAGATGTCAGGCTGTGAAGTGCTGTTTCCCTTCTTAGAGAAATACAGAATGTTCTGGAAACTCACACTCGGAGCTATGCACACAATTGTTTTGCACGTATAGTTATACTTGTACACATACTTGCCACATACTGTATGTTCCAAATAATAGATATTCAATTCCTGTAAACCTTGGTTGAATAGAGGCTACATGTTTTATAGTAAGTAAGACTGTAGGATCCAGTGATCCAGTCCCTCACTGGCTGTTAGACTTAGAATCCTGCAAATTCCCCTTTAGTACAAAACATTTTAAGCTTCCTTCTCTTACACATCCTTGGAGGGATGGAGGTCACATGATCACTAACTACATTCAAGTCATTCTGTGTTTTGACTATAAATGTGTGTGCTGTCCCCATCGGATTCAGAGCTGCTGAGATCAGCGTGTGAATGCAGCAGCAGCAGGCTGGGTAGATGTAGAGTGCTCCCTTTGCTAGTCCCATTACAGGCCCTAATGAGCAGGCCTCTGCTCACCCCCTAAGTGCTTCTCTATTGATTAGAAGGACGGAGAGTGAGAAGGGAGGGGTAGCATGAGATGACATAAGTAGACGGCCCCAATGTGTCTGGACTTCTAATGGACTGCTCCTCCATAATCTCCCTCTCATTCGCTCATTTTCCCATTTACTTTCTTGCTCTTCAGTTGTCTCAACATTTCTAAACTTCACTCACACACACATATTGTGGTCTCTCTCTTCTAAATAGAGAAAGTTACATATAAAACGTTTCTAAAAATGATGCATTTCAGTTGCCAAATATATTTGTTAAATTATCTGATGCTGTGTATTGCTGTGTATGCTACTGGTATATAATGTTACAGACTGTAGCTGTTATGAGCCTAAGTAAGGCCATAACATGCGGGTATGTCCCCACAAGTACAGGAATATCTTAAAAGTTTAACCTTGTGGGAACATTTGGCTGATCCCTATGAGGAAAATGTTTTTTTTGTTGTTGTTGTTGGTTTTTTTCTTTTTTTTTTTTTTTTTTTTTTTTTATATATAATGAAAGAAAAGAAGACCCAAAATTTCATTTTCATTATTGAGGGTTTGGGTTAGGGTTCAGTTTAGGCGTAGCGTTAATTAGCTGCATTAATAATTATTTTCATACCTGAACAAATAAGTGTGTTTGTGGCTCTTATCTCAACCCATGCAAGGGGCTACTGCGTGCTTGTGTACATCTGAGACTGTCGTGAGGGCTTTCTGAGCTACATGGTGGATGTGTAGGACACTTACTAGTGGCTATATGTTGGTGCATTTCCTTATTCTTTGTCTACTGTGCACTGCTAAGAGCTGAGAAGAGAAAGCAGGTTTTAATAGAGTAGAGCTGAAATGGTTTCAGGGTTGGGGGGTAGAAAGTAAGGGATATTGGAGAAGCAGAAAAAGTGGGAAGAAAGTGCCTTCATCAGGTAACTAATACAGTGCTGCTTTCAAACAGTTTGCAGCATAAGAGCTGGGTACACAGCTGTTCTTCAAAGTGTACCCATCACTTTTTTCCTAATACAAATACTTAAAATCCATCTCATCTCACATTGGCATGTCTATAATCAGAATTGTATTAATGGACCTGCATCATCTGTTGATGTCATTATTCCAATTGATCAAACCTTCATCATTCCCAGAAGAACAATTATATATAGACTTCAGGGAAAACAAGTGAAGCAGTCCTGATGGGCATCACAGCAACCGGAGAACCTCCTACCATTCAGCAGGTGAAATAGTCTGTAAACTGTGAAAACACTCTAATCCTGCATTCCATAATCGTATTGATTGAAGGGATGAGTCCAGCCATGGTACTTCATCTGGACCTACAGTCATTTTGTATAATGGCACATAACTTATTGAGCTAAATTTTGCAGTTTAAACTTAGCAGTACAAAATCAACAGAGTGCAGAGTGGTGTCGCTTCACTGACTGGTACACTTGCATGTCTGTTTTAATGGAAAAATGGAGTGTGTCTGTGTGTACAGTACACATTTACTAAGTGGTTGAGTACATGTACTTTCTGCTGCTGCACTGGTAAACACCAATACACATAGAGTGTATGTGAGGGGGGGATTACACACACATATATAAGTAAGTTGTGCTTGTGGAAATACAGACATACCCCAAATGCATAACAAACACCATTTGATCATTGTTTGTTGTGAGGCTGTTCATTATATTTGTCTATTTTTTATTAGCATGGTTATTTCTGGTCAGAGTGCTGTGAAAATGATATAAACTAATTTAGCAGGTCCTGTCCTGTTCTTAAACTGATGCAGCCAGATTTGATATTTAGATTATCTTTTACATGTAGATTATCTGTGAAACTGGCTGCCCTCCCCAGCTAACAAGGTGTGTGTGCATTGTGCGTGTTGTGCACGTATGTGTCTGTTTGATAATTGTCATTTTGCCTCTTAAAGTCATTTAAAATCATTTTGCCTCTTGTTTTATTTTTCTTCTATTATTCTATTTCTATTCTATTTCTATTCTTCTAGTCTCTGGCCAAGTGTCCATTCAAATGTTTCTCAATTTTATAACACCTTTATTTTCAGGAACCACTTTTTCCTGGTCAAGGTCACAACGATGTTTGATAATAATAATAATAATAATAATAATAGACACCTTTAATTTCCACATCTGTCTAAACAGTGCATAAGTATCGTCTGTGGTCATTGTTACATTTACATACATATGAAACATTTATTCCATAAACCCATCCATTACTCTTCTTCACATCTGTTCTTTTAGACCAACTCTCATATCAATAGCCCACCTTTTCCACCTCAGTAAAAACATTTATTATCAAATTTCAGATTGCAGGATTTAAGTTTTGTTTTGTTTTATTTATTTATTTATTTTTATCTATCTATCTATCTATCTATCTATCTATCTATCTATCTATCTATCTATCTATTTAATGGAATTTTTAAATGCACATAAAGATGGCTAAAGAACCCTATACTATCGCTCTATCCCTTCGTCTTTTTTCTTTCTGTTCATTTTTCCATTGGTTGTGTTGTGCTGCTAGGAGACTGTCTATTGCCACAGAGACACAGCTCATTGGTCATTTGGAAATAAACATTGCCTGGCCCGGGACATGCATGCATGTAATTTCATATAAACAACCTATGCTACTAAGCATGTCTGTGTCTTTGACATCCTTCACAGATTTAGCACACATTGTTTACTTTAGTTTTGGCGTCTTTTTTACATATGGGAGTGGGAGTGGGAGTGACTATCTGGGCTCTGTATAGAAATACATCAGAAATACACATTTCTGATATAGTAATACAAATTTATATACTCACTGAAACCAAAGAGATACACATATCAGTGCATTGCCAACCATCCACTACATTAAAGATGCATATGAAGCAACTAGTAATATGATGCAATATGATTTGATTCAACACAGTATGATTCAGTGCAATCTAATGAAAAGAAGAATGCAATGATCTGCAATTACATATGGTACAGGACACTCCTCCAAATTGCAGCCTTTAGACTCAACAAGTGTACTGGAGAGAAGAGGAATCTAAATATAAAATGGTAGGATCACAAATTATTGGTCAAATTTCAAAATAATAAAGGCACAGAGACTCTTATATATATAAATAAAACAGATTTTACTAAAGCAAAGATGTTAGAAACAATGCATCCTGAGTTCATCCCAAATTGTGTCTGCTGCACGTTTGTAACTGGGGCAATCACATTAACTTTTATGCTGGTGCACTGCTATGAATCGGGAAACCTTACCATTCCTTGTACTTATGCACTCCTACAGTCATACACGTCACTCCTCACTGCAAGTGCATGCTTCTTTTCCCTTCAATTCCTTTTCAAGCAGACATTTCAACAAATATACACTGTATTGCCATAAGTATTCATTTGTCTGCCTTCACACACATATGAACTTGAGTGACATCCCATTCTAGTCTGTAGGGTTTAATATGACGACGCCACATCCTTTGCAGCTATAACAGCTTAAACTCTTCTGGGAAGGCTTTCCACAAGGTTTAGGAATGTGTTTATGGGAATTTTTGACATTTGCGCACATTTGTGAGGTCAGACACTGATGAGAAGGCCTGGCTCTCAGTCTCCACTCTAATTCATCCCAAAGGTGTTCTATCGGGTTGAGGTGCAGGCCAGTCAAGTTCTTCCACACCAAACTCGCTCATCCATGTCTTTATGGACCTTGCTTTGTGCACTGGTGAGCAGTCATGTTGGAACAGGAAGGGGCCATCCACAAACTGTTCCCACAAAGTAGGGAGCATGAAATTGTCCAAAATCTCTTGGTATCCTGAAGCATTAAGAATTCCTTTCACCGGAACTAAGTGGCCGAGCCCAACTACTGAATAACAACCCCACACCATAATCCCCCCTCCAGCAAACTTTACACTTGGCACAATGCAGTCAGACAAGTACCGTTCTCCTGACTCGTCTAGAGTACTGTGGTGGCATGCTTTAAACCACTGCATCTGTCACTTTGCGCTGCGCTTGGTGCTGAACTGAAGGCCACATGAAGTTTGGAGCTCTGTTGCGATTAACTACAGAGTTAATTGGCGACCTCTGCGCACTATGTGCCTCAGCATCCACTGACCTCACTCAGTCATTTTCTGAGTAGCTGAGTTGCTGTCGTTTTCAATCACTTCCACTTTGTTATAATACCACTGACAGTTGACTGTGGAATATTTAGTAGCAAGGAAATTTCATGACTGGACTTGTTGCACAGGTGGCATCCTATCACGCTGGAATTCACTGAGCTCCTGAGAGCAACCCATTCTTTTACAAATGTTTGTAGAAGCATTCTGCATGCCTAGGTGCTTGATTTTATACACCTGTGGCCAATGGAAGTGATCTGGATATGTGAGTAAATACTTTTGGCGTGTATTTCTTACATTTATTTTTACTTTTTCTACCTTCATTAACTGTAAAAACATTTTTTGCAAACTTTTGAGCATTTCATTTTGTGTTTCTATTGTGCTTTTTGAATTCAAGTAAATGGAAAGCCTACTATTTGTTTGTTTTTTTTCTCTCTCAAAAGACGTTTCCAGTGAAATGTCTTTTTTATGAATACTTTGTCTTAAAGCATTTCTATGGCCATGCTGCCCTCCCATATGGCACAGGAGTGAGGCAGGTAGTTTTGCTGCCTCACAGCTCCAGGTCACACAGTGCATGTGTCTGTGCAGTCTGGGTTTGCTAGTTTCCTCCCAACAACATGACTGAAAGTGAACTGGTTTTGCTAAATTGGCCCTAGGTGTGAATGAGTGGATGAATGTGTGTATGTGCATGGCACTCTGAGATGGCACTTGCACTCCTTCCAGAATGTGTTGGCAGTATAATATTCCGAATGAAAGAATGAAAGCTTTTTTGCTGACAGCATTATTACTGATATTGAATGCATTGCAACATGTGCAGAATATGTTAACAGACTAATATTAAAAACAAACCATTTCTCACAGAAACAATTCAAAAGTAGTCTGCAGTGAAGCTGACCTGCAATTTTATGAAGTCTGCTCAACTTGTAGGCAGGTGTGGCAGTGGTACTTTAAGTAGTTTGAAGTAAACTGCTTAAGAAAAGGGGTGGGAGGAAGTGTTCTTATGGTAGAACAATAAATGTACTGACAGACATCATTTATTTTATATTCAGTTTGGCTGAGTGGGTGGGTTGTATGGCCAGGACAGTGGATAGATAAATATACAACATCTGGTCAATTATCATTCAAATAAAGCATTTCACTTTGGTAATGAGTTACAGTTTCTGTATGTCAGGTACATCAAATTTAATCCTGGTCTAATTACTGTATTCAATTCGGAACTTAAAAACTGATATTGATTTAGGTAAATATGGGCAAAAGTACTATAGGCAGCAATATAATCTTTCAGTCATAATTAAAGAGATACAGGATGGCCTTGATCCCATCAGAGAAGCAAGCACAGCACTGCGCATAGAAATAAATGGCAGGCCTCAGCATACACCACAGAACCCAAATACCACAGCGGAGGCTTGCTGATATGGACAGTAAGTTGCTGATATGGATAGCTACACCATGTCATTATTCAGAAAAGCCCCAAACCGTATTTTCTTTTTCTGTTCCCTGTTTCTATTTGACATGAAAAACAACAGCCATGAAGTAAGGGCACATTTTCGTTTTCTTCTTCTTTCCAAGAAAGGTTAACATTTCTTCTCTATTTTAGGTCTCTTCTGTCTCTGAAAGATTTCAGGCAAATTTTTATTCTCTGATACAAGCATTAGTGTATTAAAATGTGCTTCTTGATTTAGTTTTTTCAATTTGAATGTTATCCTTTTAACATTCAAATGCCTCCAAGACCATGGAGGTAAATGTAAGGTAAGTGTAAAGTATTGTACAACATGTACATATACTGCAATAAATCCAGCATTAGTAGAAGCAGAGGTCTCAATATCAACATTGCACCATGTGTCATGGGAATATTATGTTGTTTACTCAGGGTGGGCGTGGTCCCCTGATGCTAGGCTGTTGGGAGGGGGGTGCTTGAGAGGGCACAGACGCCTGGTGTACCCTCAGGGTTTCAGGGCCTGCCATTAGACCACAACTGGAGTGCTCAGTGGTCTAGCAGAATAACGGCTAAATATTTAATCAAATCAATAATTCAGCAGCTGCCATGGGAGGCAGAGTGCAAACAAATGGAGAAGATGATGGTTATTGTAAAAGAGAGAGGGGGAGATGTGTGGAGATAGAAAGACAAAGAGAGCTGATGAAATTGAGAATGTGAAAGATGGGGAGATGAGAGATCGAGAGAATGTAAAAGAGAGACTGGGAGATGAAGAGAAAATGTGACAGGAGGAAAAGAGAGAGGGAAAAGAGGAGGGAATATAATGAGAGAAATGGAAAGAGAGAGCATTCAAACCCACAATCGCATTTCCCAGGAAAGTCACGGTAACCATAGGAACTAGAGCTGACTGTCACATGATGCGGAGGAGTGGTGAGCGAGCGGGGGAGGGAGGCTAGTTGTGAGAGAGCGAGTGACAAAGCGAAAGAGAGCAAAAGAGAGATGATCATCAAGAAAGGCAAAGACAAGACTTTGGGTTGCTTTAATTCCATTTAGCTTGAAAGGATATATGAAGACTTTCTCTCAAATGTCACATCTGATTCCTGTGTGTGACATGAAGAAAACAACGTGGGGAAAGTGAGAGAAACATGGACCCAGTTGAACATGAGTAACAGATCTGCTGTAATGAGATTTTGTGGAAACAGAGGTCTGGCCTTTTCCTCTGAACATGTTCAGTATTGACTGTGTACACTGGCCAACATACACTTTCTCTAATTTCAAATATTAATAATGGCCAGAGTGTACAACAATGTACCCTATTGTATTCAGATCATTCAGTCAATCTCCCATCACCCTTTTTGGAATATCATGCATTAATTCATTTAAAGAAATTAGTATAAAAAGCCACTATGGAGTTTAATAAAATGTTTTATTTGTGGATGTTTTTTTGCTTCTGCGTTTCTTTTTTTTTGCTTCTACACTTTTGGCACATTTTTTATGGGGTGGGTCCTAGAAGAAAGTATTTGCCTTTAATCTCTTTTGGTCAACTGATTTTATAGTGGGAGGTGCTCTAGATGTTAGCCACGCCCACCCCATTAACAGTGGAGCTGCCTCCGACTTGCCAGAATAACTGGAGATAAGACCCACTCACCTTTTAAAAAAGAAGGTGTCAAAAGCAAAAAAAAAAAAGATTATAGAAGTGAGCAGTTCACTGATGCAAAACAACAGTATCAGAAAAATCCACAAATAAGAAATAGAGCAAAATGAAAATGTGAAAATTTATTTTGGTCATTCTTATTACTTGCATTTGCTAAATATTTTTTTTTACATTTGATAAGTATTCATTTACTTGTTTTTATTATTTTATTATAGAAGCTTCTGGCTCAAATTTAACTCCTTAAAACTCCCATTTCGTGTAGGAGATACAAGCCCTCTTTTGTAAGATCTTAACTAGGCAATGGACATTATGCCAAAGCAACTTTACAAAGACATAAAATCCAGCATAAATTTTAACATTATTATTTAAAAATTTTAACAATTTTATCTCTAAATGTTGTCCCAAATGAGCCAGCCTGGGGCAACCCATCCTCATTTACTTTGTAAGCAGTGGTTAAAATAGGGACGGCACAGAGGAGTGACAACACTTTGTTACAACACCTATAGTTTTATATAAACATCAAGCAGAGCTGAGCTCCAGTACTTAATTTAATGGAAATGGAAATCATAGCACAGCATAAGGAAGATGAACTGCTTACATTTCACAATTGTAATATGTATTCCTTCAGTCAAATCAGATTGCCATCTGCAGTGTGTAGTTCTTGATCATTAATGTAAAAGATCTTTAAAGGCGAGAAAACAAACTGAACACTGATATAAACTCACTGACCACTTTATAAGGAACACCATACTAAAACTTGAAAACTAAAACTAAAGCTTCAGTTCTTTGTGGTACCAGTTCCACTAGGAGTTGGAAGTATTCCTATAAAATTCTGGTCTATGTTGACATGATGGCATCACATCATTGCTGCAGATTTGGCAGCTGCACATTCATACTGCAAATGTCCCATCATTCCACATCCCAAAGGTGCTCTTCTGAATTCAGAACTCGTGACAGGGGAGACCACTGAAAAACAATGAAATCATTAGCATGTTCATGGATCCAGGTTAAGAACTTGTGCTTTGTGACATGGTTCATTATCTTGCTGAAAGTAGCCTTATAAGATGGGTAAATTGTGGCCTTAACGTGATGCTTGTGGTGAGCAGCCATGCTCAGACAGTCTGTGGCAGTCTATCAGTACTGGGTTGGTATTAAGAGGCCACAAAACATTCCCTGTACCATCACCATCACCACCACCAGACTGAACAGATTAGGTCCATGTATTCTTGCTGTTTATACTGACAGGAGTGGATCCCATTGTGGTCTTGTGCTGTTGTAGCCCATCCACCTCAAGGCTGTGATGAAGTTCTGCTCACCACAGTTGTAAAGAATGTTTTTTTTTTTTTTACTTTAGCCTTCCTATCAGTTCGAACGAGTTTGGCCGTTTTCCTCCGAGCTCTCTAATCATCAAGGTGTTTCGACCTTCAAAACTGCTGCTCACTGATTGTTTTTTGATTTTTACACTGTTAACTCTACAGAATGTTTTGTCTGAAAACGCCAGGTGATCAGCAGTTTTCTAAATATTCAAACCAGCCCATCTGGCACAAACAACCATATGGGACTGATTTTAGGCATTGTGTTGCTGCATCGCGATTGGCTTGTTTGATAAAAAAAATGTTTTTAATTAGGAAGGACATGTCACATATTTTATTTGTTTATAATTACATCTAATGTGGAGGAAGGTCTTCTAAACAAGTTATACTTACATTACAGCATAATTATAAACAGCTATTCCCTCATTATAGTCTCTGTTTTCTCTCTCTTGAAGATCCAAAAAAGAAAAGCAATCATGTTATGAAAAACTGCCATGTCGTCTGTCCTGCAGAATCCTTTGTGATGGAGACTCCATCCCACAATGCTAAATAAATGTCTCCTCACAGATAACTCAAACATAAACAATTACACATCATTTGTGATACCATTTATATGGAGTGTCCACCATTCATGTCCCTGTGTATATTGCTATTGAAATTCGAATGAATTAAAAAGTTGTCACCTACCTCGATAAATATAATCTTTGCATATCCATCCTGGCTAATGTATAGGTGAAGGTACTTCCAGTGCTTTTCACTGCTCTCCCCAACCAGCCATTTTCATCCTGAATTATAGCTCTTTTATGACCACACAAGAACATGTTTCTGTAGGGAATGGGCATACAGCCTTATTCATTTTCCAAGTGCTTGACCTGTATCAGCACCCTTAATTAGCTTGTCCCCCATGTGGGCCCAGATCTGAAGACTCTCTGTAAAGTTATTGAGAGAGCAGCATCAACTGTGACAGAACTGAGTTGGTGATGAGGATTAGTGTTGTAACACTGAATAGATTCTGTAATCCTTGTCTGAGGAGTTTGGACTTTTGGTGCAGTGGTTACATTGGACTCTTTGTAAGTGAAGCAGTTCAAGGCTTTCTTGAAAATAAGTCACTGTGAACAGTGTTAAATTATGATTTACTGCCAGTCTCCTGAGCTTCTGATGGGTTACATTTTTATTCACTGCTGGTTCACAGACACTGGTGCTTGGGCACTGTGATCTAATATGAAGACTTAGATTTACTCATCAAATCAAAAGATTAACAAATCACTTATCTAGTCCCTTATGTGGTTATGTGTATTACATGTGTCCATTTTATTATACATAGACAATTCTGTAATGGCCATCTGATGTTGAAGTCTTGCAGGCTCCACTGGTGTCTCTGTGCTAGCTCAGAGATGATACAATGAATGCAGAAGGATAATGATAGCTATGAAGAGTGAAATGAAATATGTGCTGGCCTGTAAGTGCAGTCAGCATCAGATTAGTTTCCATTGGAGACACTTGCTTCCTGGAAACTGATGGTAATATCAGGTCCATATTGCAGCAGTAAAAGTAGTGACTGATTTGCTGACATTATTGAATTCTCCAGCATATAACAGTACATAAATAGGAAGCAAATAAAAAAAATCATGGGATGGGTTGTTGTAAAATGAACACATTTTTCACACACAGCAGTCCTTTATTGTGACAAACTGCAGTGTGCTAAAGGCTGAGGAAAACCTGGAGGAATAGCACAATTGCTACTTGTCTCAAGGGACCCAGATCTTTAAAACCTTGAAACCTCTCATGCCTTGAATAAATAAATGCTGATGAAGGACAGGCCCCATTCTCTTTGGCTTGCACTTGCCCTTGATGAGGTGTTACATGTTTTACTAGAGCCTGATCACAAATTCAGTAGGCAATCACATGCCTGATTGTTCTCTTCTTTCAATGGCATGCTGAAGAAAGAGCCATGACTAGTGTCATGACAGCAACAGGGCCGGCCCACCTGCAAGGCGGAACAGCCCTTTTTTCTATTTTACAGCTTTTTGCTCTGTCCCTGATCAAACTGTAAAAGAGAATTATCAAAAATGAAAGGCATGGGTATATTTCCATTTCAGAATTATTTGAGGAGAGCTTTGTGGCAATTATTTATACATTATGTAACATGAAGATTATGGTTTGTCTGTATACAACATTATCTGAGTAAAAAAATTGATTTGGATAATTTCTAGTGGTATTGACCCATACACTGTAGAAAGGGATATTGGTCACAGGTTTTCATAAGTTTGAAACTAAAGGCCTTGTATTAAGATAAGCCTTTATTGAAACAAGAATAGTTACATGGTCTACATTGGTCAATATAATAAATACCCAAGTTTTAATCAGTCAGCCACAGCCTCTGCATTTACTATTTATAGATGTTAAAAACACCTTTATAACACCTGCATGTGTTTTGTTAAATTATGTTTGCTGACCCTGTGAGTGTATTACAGTAATTACAGCTCTGCTGTGGCAGCTGTTACTGTTACTGTTAGTCGACAGAAGATGCTGGTAGGGCTTTTATGTGTGTGTGTGTGAGAGAGAGAGTGAGACACAGACAGAGATACATAGGGAGTTCTAGAAGGTTCAATCCTGCTGAGTTCTGAGGACCTCCTCCCAAAGGTCACTCTCACCAGGGGAGGAGGAAAGGGAGCCTCGCCCAGCCAATCACGCGGGCTCCTGCTGACCATGCAACCGCCTGTGGCATTGCTGTTCAGATGGCTCCTCTTTCACAAGCTGCTGACAAGTCACATGATGGACTCCATTTTGATCACTATGAGAGATTCAAGCATGGAGATTGTCATAGCCTATGGATTTATCAATTACTTCAACAGTAATTATAATTTGTTCAGTGAGAACTATATGAGTCCCCTCCTCCTGTCCTCCAGCCCTCTCTTTAGTGTTTAAACAGTCCAGTTTGTCTCACAGGGAACAACAGAGAAAGCAGAGACTCCCGACTCCCCATCCACTCTCTTTTCTTGCCTTTCAGCATGAAATACTCACCCCCCCCAATCCCCCTTCCACTCTCTCTTTTCTTCTGTGTGTTTCTCACACTCTTTACACTGGCCTCTGAATTGAAAGTTTGAGGAAGTTCGAGAAAGGAGGCCCAGGCCCTTGATAGCAAACCCTTGAGGGCTTTTCTCATCTTTGTACCACAGAGAAGCTAAAAGCTAAATGCTTCATGGGTTCATGGGTTATGGTTGTACTAAAGAAGAATAGCAGAAATTACAGGAAGTCTAGCGGTCAAGCTGCAAAGTGTTATTGCACGTGTCTCAGGAAATATGAGTGGCAGTTAATGGAAGCAGGAAGTGAGGCAAAAGTGTAAGAGGTGAGTATGGATAATATACTGTTTCTACTCACCTTAAGTGGCTCACATACTGTATATACACACAAGGTTATCAGTGATTATAGAGTCAACAGATGAGTTGAGGTGAGTTGAGAACCTGTGTTGACTTTATTCTTCCTCTTGTCTACATCTCCTGATCTGCCTGCTGCTGGTTCCTAGGCACTGGATTTGAGCAGCAGATGGGAGGTATAGCAGCAGGACTTTGAGACATCCAGCAGTGGATGGATCTAGTAAAACGTGACTAGACCTCTTTTCATGGTTGTTTTTGGTCAGTTTTATACATATTTAGTGTGGATCAACATGCTCCTTAACGTTTTTTCTGTGTCTGATGGACATTCTGTGTGTGAAGGAGTGCGTGTGAAGGACGTTCACAGGAAGCATGTGGGATTAGTGGACTAAAAAGTGGGGACAGGGATAACACACACACGCACAAATGTACAAGGCGGTCTTGGTTTTAATTGCCTTAATTCCTGGTGCTGCCTCTTCTTTCTAGAGGGACATGACACAGAGCATTACCATTCCCAGCAGCCGTGCTAAAAGAGCGCATTTGTATTGATGTTTGTTAAAATCTGTTCTACGATCAGCTGTCCCTGCTCTTCTACTACAATAATCTTTATGTGCAAAAGACCACAGCTGATCTAGCTTCAGTGGATCGGCATGTGCTGCACAGCGTTAAAACCTTGCCCTCTTTACTGTCTGAAATAGAACAAGAAGGGTGACGTGGTGCCAAGTGCTGAGACTGCTGTTCATTGTAACTCAGTCAGTGCTGCCTGATAAGATCAGTGTTACATCCATACAGCAATGGAAATGTTGTACTACTCTTTTGATGATACGGGTACTTGTTTGGAGTAATCACTGTTTAGGGCTGTGTGCTAGATGTGCAAAATAGGCCATATAATGTCTTGTTTTAGTGGAATTAATTTGTGTGTAAGGACATTAACCATTTCCTGCACCATTTCAAGAAATAATGGGTTTTTTAATCTGATTTTAATTAGGTTTGTGCAGTATAATGGTCACCGGTTAAAATTTGTGTTTGTGCATTCTCTGCAGGCTGATGCCAAGATGGTGTGTGATGTGGTGAGTCGCATGGAGGACACTGAGCCCTACTCTCCTGAGCTCCTGACTGCCATGATGCGTCTGTGGGCCGATTCGGGCATTCAGGAGTGCTTCAGCCGCGCCCGTGAGTACCAGCTCAACGACTCAGCCCAATAGTGAGTATTTTCCCATAAATTCTTCTTATTAATGACCAATAATGATACAGGATTTCAGATGGAAATTAAAAAGCAATACAGAATATCTCGAATATTTTACAGGGCTCAGATTTCTCAGAGCATATGTCACACGCATATTATTTTACAAATAAATTGTCTGTATTTATATACCATTCTGGATGCTTTTGCAGTTTGGCACATCCATCCATGCAGTTAATAAAGAATGGGCTAATTGTGATTTGGCATCCATAGTGAGAGATTGGTGTGTTAATGTCAAAACAACAGATAGAGTTACAGCCTGTGCTAGTGAAACATGATTTATTGTGCATGTGGACTTGTGGGATGTGTGGGGCAGCATGCTTGAATGGAATAGTGCTGAAAGATGTGAGTCAGCAGTAATTTTTGATCCGGTGCTGCGGTTTGCTGTAATGGCCTGGGAAGCTAGTTCTTATGGAAAGCGCTGTTTAGAAGAAGACAAATTACTCCTTCATAAAGATGCCAGTTGAGATTGTGCCGATAAGCAGGAAATGGGCGGAGGACCAATGAGCTCCCGAGTGGCGCAACGACAACGCGTTCGCCCTATCATCCGGAGATCGCAAGTTCGAATCCGGGTGATGCTATAGCTG
>JAOTRJ010000038.1:21970876-21982703 GCA_028564905.1 Leptodoras praelongus | reverse complement strand
GGGGATCGAACCCGGGTCCTTCTTGCTGTGAGGCGACAGCGCTATCCACTGCGCCACCGTGCCGCCCATATTTATTATATAGATATATAAAAACAGACAGATTGTGTAAAAGCTACACAAGTTTTGATCTCATCCATGCACACATTTCCATGACAGAATATAATAATATTTTAATGACTTCTGCTGCATAAGGGAAAAGACACCTGAATGGACCAGAACAACATAAATCTGTCTGTTAGTCTTAATGCTGCTGTATTAAGGTGTTGGACAAAAGCAGAGACCCTGCAGAAGATGAAAGCATTGATTATAGGTTATAGGTTACTTATAGGGATGAAAATGTAGGGCATGGACAAAAATCACACATACTTATGTTCTGACAATTTGCACCTGCAATGTATGTCTTCTGTATATACCTGCCAGAATCTGGTATTCTTTTTTCTGTATTTTCTCTTCTTGTGGAACACACATACACTCTCAGATACGCAGCTCCTTAAACTAACACTGTATCCTCTTCTGTATACGATGTGCACTTAAGTATGTGACCTTTGCGCTGTTTCTCTCTGGACCCATGCTGTTCCTCCCACTTTGGTGACTGGATCTGCTTAAGCTGTTTTCAACCTCAGCAATGTGGAGTGTGAGTGTGTATGTGCGGGTGTGGATGTGTGAGGGGGGTGGGAGGCAGGGCTGTTGTGATATGACTTCTGTCTGGTCATGCTGATCTTCTTCAGTGGCCTCATGCTACCTCCTCTGCGTGTGCGTCGCCCTCCGAACATCTCCTCTTCTGCCGTCTCTCGCCACGGCTCTGCTATCTAACCAATCGTCAAATGCTAAAACGCAAAACTGGCTCTTCAGATGGCCCATCCACCAGAACATAATTGCAGGTATGAACCCGACCCCCTCTGCCACTGGCAAAGAGCAATATGATGACTGAATGACTGAAAGCAGCACTTTTTTGCCTTGTGTGCACATCCTGTTTGTGTTGGTTTATTTTGCTCATGGTTAAAAAGAGAAAATAGAGAAAATAAATCATTACTTTTTTATCCATAGAAGATTGACTAATGTTGCTGCCCTAAATCATATCTTAACTGTGCAAGAGTTGTGTCCTCACTCTTTCTTTCCATTACTACTGAAATTATGATCAGTGTCCAGCTATCGTTCATCTTATAAATTGTCCAATTCAGCAACGTGTACTTAACATAGACACATGCTGGAGAAATAATTACTTTAAGTGCTCTCACTCTGTCCTCATTATGCTGTTATAGCTAACATTCTAATGCAGCACCTTGCCTGGGGATGTGGCTTTCTATTTAACTAATTTACTTCCATACTGGAACATTTCCTAACTTTTCTGATTTCCTTCCTTTCCTGTCACTGCTTATATTGCCATAGACCGTATTCTAAGAATACTGTGTTCTGATAAGCTGTTCTAATAATAATGTGTGATTTTCTATGCAGACAGACTGATGCCTTGTTTTTTTATTCCACAGAACCGCATGCATGAGTCCTTAAAGCTGTTTGACAGCATCTGCAACAACAAATGGTTCACAAACACCTCCATCATTCTTTTCCTTAACAAGAAGGACATTTTTGAGGAGAAAATAAAGAAATCGTCTTTAACTATCTGCTTCCCTGAGTACACAGGTAAAACTGTCACCCTTTAGAACATGCTGTTCTTTCAGTCCAGTGCAAATGAGATTTCAAGGGGAAGAAAACCACCTCGGTGGTGGCGAATTACCATTACTAATCTTCCAGGCGAGACGTTTTGTTTTCATTCAGAGATTTCTTCTTTTAGCTGTAAAGTCTTAATGTTTTCAAATCAGTTTATAGAGGAATGCAGCCAAGTCCACTGTGCATTCTTCCTAGTTTCCATTGTAATTGTATACAAGCTCCTACGCAACTTGCCACAGCATCAGTGTACTACCATATTTCATGAGAAAGTCAGAATGTTCAGCTTATTTCATGATCATTGTGTGGCCTACATTTTTACAGCCTGAGATTTCATTACATCCTTTTGTTTCCCCTGCACTGCTTTTATGCCATGTTTCATATTTTTATATGTCCACTATACTTTTGTTCCTTTGGCTCCCCTGCTATCCTACTTCCTCTACCTCTCTTCTCCATCACTTCGTTCTGTGTTTCCTCCACTTTTCCATCGTCTTCGCTTTCTGCTTTGTGTTACGCTTCAGGGCCAGACACGTTCCTGGAGGCGGTGGCTTACATCCAGACGCAGTACGAAAGCAAGAACAAGTCCTTCAATAAGGAGGTGTACTCGCACATCACCTGTGCCACTGATACCAACAATATCCAGTTTGTCTTTGACGCCGTCACCGATGTCATCATTGCCAACAACCTGCGTTTCTGTGGTCTTTACTGAGCAAAGGCCAGCTCTCAGATCTGTTCTATGCCCTTGTTTTGCTTTCTGTGTGGTGGACAACAGAATAAAAGCTGACCAAACAGCTTCCTCTGCGGTCATAAACGGGAATAAGCTCAGTTTAAAGACCCATCTATTGATTTAGGCACAGTGTGGAACTGAATTCTCCCATCTTGCATTCTCACACCTTGTTTATTAAATGTGTAAATAAGCTGGCACAGGGAAGAGACTGCAGTTAAATTATTTTAAAAACCCAACTATCTTTATTCTGTAAATGCCACTTTTTCTGTCATCATAATTATTTAATTCTAAAATGTTCTCCATAGGCCAAAATTATGAAGTTAATCATGTTCAAGTCATCAGTAAAATCTCTTGAAATATTTTTGAAATACAAAGCACCTTGTAGTATTGTTTGCCTTAAATAAGCAATATTACTCTACTGTGTATATATTAGTCTTTTGATACCATCTCACATTTACAGTGCCATAGGTATGATTTTTATATATTCTCAAGATATGAATGTTGATTAAACTCATTCACTATAAAGTTCTACCCAGCAAATGATACCATGAGCAGCTGTACTGCAGAAGTAGCATCTTCTCAGCATTGAATATCATGATCTCTGAGTATGCTACTCAGTCAAAATTATACACTATACCAGGTTTCAAGTCCTTTTTTTTGCTGGTTTATTTGTATTATTCCTATTGAACTCTAAATGCTAAAAGTACCAGGTTTTATTTGTACCCTGGGACTGAAGGTACAGTGGTATGTATTTAAATTAAATAAATAACATTTTTACATTACATTCAATTTTTCATGGTGTATATAGTCAAAACTGTAATTTCACTTTGCTTTATTCTTCAGATCAGAGATATTAACAGAACTGAAGTTTAATTAGGAATGATCAAACCACTTGTGTCATTTTGTTATGCTTTGTTTTTAATTAACTGTCTGGTGTTGTGCTTTATGCGCCCAATGCACATTGTCCGTCAAGTCGTCGTGTCCAGTTTAATCAGAGTCAGAATGGCTCAGCTAGTACCCCTCAGGTAGTTTGCTGTTTATTTTGGCCCTAGTCTGTAATTTAGGCTAGTGAAAACCTCCAATCAATCTCTCTTTTTATCTCCCCTCCCCCGAATCAGGATGATTGCTTTTACAAAGACTGTGCTGATCTCCTTTCCTAACTCTTGTCATATGTCTGGCAGAAAGAGCATTTCACAGGCAAGCAGGAAGTATTTAAAAAGCAGGTGGTGATTTGTAATGGTGGGAAGGTGTCACAGAGAACTGTGGTATATCTGGGTTTAATTAGAAAGAAAAGTGCTGTTCTAACTACAGACACATTGTGATATTTTTGCTGCCATTTATCTAATTGGGACTGCTTTGAGAAAGTGGAATAGTGGATCAGAAGACACTCAGCACATACAGGACTCCTGTACCTATTTTTTCTGCATGGATGTATGTCAAGCTAGGTAGCTGTTTCACTAATGGATGAGCTATATTTGCAATAGATGTTAGGTGTCCTGATTTTCCCATTACTCCTTGATTGTACAGCACCACTGGGAGTATCATCCCTGGGACACCTTATGGAGCTTAATTGTTGCATTTGTAAGGCTTTAGTACTCATTTATTCCACATGCAGGAAACTCCAGAACCAATACAGCAGCATATCAGGGTAAGTTGCACTGCAGTGGTTGTCATTAATTATATTTGGTGTATAAAGTACTATAAACAGATGAGATTGAGACTGGCAAGGCTGTGATCTAGAGCCAGTTTTTCCCCCTGGTGAAGGGAACAGTCGTCTATGTGAGATGAAGTGTCATGATAAGCCATTCTGCTGGCAATGACACAGGCTTCTCCTGCTGTAGCTCAAATACACGTGTGTGTGTGTGTGTAAACACTGGCTTAGTGACAGATGAGCGTTCCATTCTGAATCACTGAGCTCTCAGCATCTCAGCTGGAAGGTCATTATGTATCTTGTTGCAAATACAAAACAAGCTCTCTACCCATCTAAATGTGAGAGAGTTCACATTGACACAGACCTTCTCCCAGCTGTCTATTTTTCCTGTTAAATTTCTCGCTTTCACTTTCCCAAAGATGCATGGCCTTAAAGCTAGACTTTCCACCAGAGTAATGGTCCATAAGCTTCGTGCTGCTGGCTAGGTGAATGATAGACATCGGCTTGTGTGGCCAAGGTGAAAAGGGCATGATGCTGTTTTGGTCCAGAGACTTATGGGAAATGATGTTTTTGGCCATGTAAAGAGATCTGTGGGTAATTCAATCAGTGCACATTGACTGACTAATGGCTGATAGTTCCTGTGGTTTTGTATGGGCTGTTACAGCTGGTGCTGTGGCCAGACTGCTGTCAGCATGGACTCTGATGTATGATTGGATAGAAATAATCCATTAGACATCATATTACCTGCTGGAATGAGTTTTATGGCCAATGAAGAAAAGGCACTTGCAGAATTCACTTGTAAGAGAATGTCAGTAAAGCAATGTCCTGTCTTTATGCTGTTTCATAGTTGCAAAGGGTGTTTAAATACCTTTTAGTTTTTATTGCGTCATTTACTGCAAGTAGAATTAACACTAACATTATTGGACTTTTAGCCAAAACTTGATTAGTTATAAAGCAGGACACTTGCAACACAAATGGATGGTGTTTTTAAATAATGACTGGAAGAATCTGGATTGTAGAAGTAATTTTGTTGTAGGTGTAAGTGCCAAGTGATGGATGCTGTTTCATAGTGCCATCTGTTCACACTTTCAATACAAAGCACCTAGATGATCACAGCATCACTGTGTCTCTGTCAGTTTTATGTCTGTCTGCTGTAGTTGTGTCATTCACTGCTCTTGATTATTTATTCAACAATGGATGTGTATTTGTCTGTCTGTATTTATATGAAATAAACAAAGTGCCACTTGAAATGTGTGGTGTGGGACTGACTGTGCCTTGTGTCTGCTTTTCTGCATACAACCACACATCCAGGTCACACCTTTATACTCTCACACTCAAAGTCTCACACAGAAACTTCTTTAAGGTTATGACTTAAGAATATGACGTGTATCTGAACAGGGATGTCTGCTTCCCTTGTCCTACTTGCTGCTGTCGTGGGCCACAGCTCACCTACCTTGGCCTTAATCAGCTTTCCTTTCCTATTTTTCTCTGGCTAACTTGTTCTGCATTCCTTCTCTCTTTGTTCCTTTCTTTCCCTCTAGAATCGCATGCACGAGTCTCTTATGCTGTTTGACTCCATCTGCAACAACAAATTCTTCATTGACACTTCCATCATTCTCTTCCTCAACAAGAAAGACCTATTTGCTGAAAAGATCAAGAAATCACCCTTGAGTATCTGTTTCCCAGAGTACACGGGTAAGAATGCACAAAGGCACTGCCACATTATTTATCATTATTTAACTTGACTGGAATTCTAAGCTGAACAGTAAGCTTTTGTCTGAATTTTATGCGAGATGCAAATGAATGAATCAGAGTTCTGGATTGAGAGTTATGCTTTTTATCATTCTTCATTAGAGGCTTGAGTTTAACTTGCTTTTCGCCGTGGGTTGATATTCTATATAGCCATATTAAACTGTTGGTTACAAAGGTGTTATGCTTTCTAAAGTTTATACATGAAAGGACCAGTAGGGAATTTGCTAGATTTTTGTGGATCATCAAGTCATCAGACAGTGACCACTTGGGGAGGATGAAGACTAACACATGATTCCTCCAAGGGACATGAATCCAGCCAAGCACATAATTTCGAACCGATGCTCACTCCATGTTACAGGGCAGTGTAACATTTTTGAAGAAAGCCCTTCCCACCCTCTTTCACATACATGAGCACACTGATGTCCTTATCGGCCATTGTCACTGTGATTGTCAGGGGAGAGAGTATGACATAGAACATGGCACTTTTGCTTTCTTGTACTCCTACTGACAACTGGTGCATCATGTATCACTGGGATGTGAATTTGCGAAGCCAGCATCGCTCTTATCTCTCATGCCAGGGAAACAAGCTATTAAGCAAAGTTCTTGTCTTGCAGCAATGACAGCTTTCATATATAATGTAGCTATTGTACAGTATGTATGTATGTATTAGCTCTTAAAGCAAGAAGAAATAGCATGAAAGTAGAAATCAAGTTTATAAATGTACTTATCAGTGATGAGTGAAAGGGAGAGCCTCAAGAAGTTATCTCTAAAGAAAGATTTTAAAGATGGTAATGGTATACAAGGACAAGCCTGAGACAAGACAGCAGACATCTTTTTGTCTCTCTCTTCTTTTTTTTAATTTTTCCCATCTGATCATTTGTGCACTTTTTTATTCACTTGAGACTTATTCTGCTCTATTTCCATGACACTCCTGTGCAGGGCACAACATTATTTAAATTCAGAAATAATATTTGTCAGTATAAAAGATGAAGTGAATGCCATTGGAATGCCATCTTATTTCTGTTCCAACTTCTTTCTTGTTTCTCTTACCTCTTTTTTTCTTTTGTTCTCTGACTTGTCCACTGTCTCTTCTCTCCCACTTTCCTCCCTGTTCCCTCCTCAGGCCCTAACACTTATGATGATGCAGCTGCTTACATCCAAGCACAGTTTGAGAGCAAGAACCGCTCACCCAATAAGGAGATCTACTGTCACATGACCTGTGCCACGGACACAGGGAACATCCAGGTGGTGTTTGATGCAGTGACCGATATCATCATCGCCAACAACCTGCGAGGCTGTGGCTTGTACTGAGGCCTCTCTCACTCTCTTGAGCCAGTTCCTTTGGAAATGATTATTATCAAAAATGCAAGTTGGTAAATAATAATGATGATAATTTTAAAATAGGCATATAAATATATATATATATATAAATACTATACATAAAATGTTTTTAGTTTGTCAAAGAGCTGCCAACAGAACTGATTTCTTATAGAAACCCAGCCTTTATGGTTTTAGAACAAAGTTGGGACCTTTTTTGTTCTCTTCTCTGCCGTTTAATGTTTTGTTTTTCCCTTATTTTCCACTGTGTCTTTTTTTGGTTTGAACTAAACCCTTGTGTTTCTTTTCAAAACTATCTTTCTTTTACTATATTTTTATGTCTTTGTTTATTGTCTGTATATTTATTATGTGTATATCAGTCAGGGGGGCTGAGTGATACACATTTTGCCTGAGTATACAATGTTCCGCTAATGATGATGTAATTATTATGTATGCTAATGATGATGTAATGGGGAAAACATAAAAAAAATCTGTATCAATGGCTTAGACGGTTAGTCATGAGCTCCAGGGATAAAAGTCAGTCAAAGCCAAACTGCAGTTGTAGCGTGTTCCTGTACTTTGGGTTTTAATTAGATTGGGTTTTCATGGCAACATTTGTTCTGTTAGCTGGTCAATGCTATGGAGAAGGTAAACCCCAGGACTACACCCTACACACTTCCTTTTCTCGTTTCGTTTAGTATTGTTCACTCTGAGCGTTCTGTTACTAGAGTGTGCCAGTTTTCTGTTGGTGTCTGGGGCCATGCTGATGAGTTTGAGCTCCTTGACTAGTTCCTGATTATTAAAATTGTCATATCAGTGCCAACCTTGTAAGAATGGCAGGTCTGGGAATCTAGCAACACTAGTAAACTATAATTACAAGTTTATTAACTCTGTCACATAAGGAACTTCTACTTTTTTATCGTTTTATTAATTTATTAATTTATTTATTGATCAGTTATTGGTGTCTTGCACACCTCGTTCCCACTGTCCTGCCTTCCCGCATTACTCTCTTTATCCAAGATTTCCCATTTCAGTTTGTCTCTAGGCTGGGTAACTGAGTCAGTCCCTTCTGACATACATAGCATGACCCTTTGGCCTTTGTATGAAGAAATGGCTACCTGCTTCACTTAGATAAAATCAAAGGAATAAATGATAATAAAAAAAAGAAAAAAATGGCAAAAAAAGTAAAGAAAAAGAAAAAAATAGGAAAAGAAAAGAAACAGCAGCAACAAAGGCAAAGTGTTGTGTAAGTTGGGTTTAGGGGGAAGGGGGTTGGGAAAAATACCTTCATAACCAACAATATGGTGCCGAATGGATGATAGACATCAGGCTGCGTGTCTTGATAGAAGGCTGTAGATCTTCTGGTTCTAGACTCTTTTCACGTAGCCTCAATCCAAAATAATAATTGACAGTAATAAACAGTGATAATGAACATAATATAAAAGATGACAATTCTGTAATATTAATAGTATATAACTTGTGCTTTGTAGCTACAGAACATTTTCCTCCTCCCCTTTTTTTTCTTTTAAAGAGAAATGTTTGTCAAGGGTTCCTGCAATTCACTCTTGAAACACTCTTACTGACCATTGTTGATGTTGAACTGTACCAATTCCCTTTTGCCTGTTTGTCCTGCATTGCAGTACTTAGCCAGAAAAAAGAAAACAGTATATGTAACTTTTTATTTATTCATTTTTATTTACTTTCAATTTTTCTTTGTTGTTTTTCATTTTTTTGGAACAACCACTTTGTGGTGTGCAGGCCCAAAGGGGTAGATGCACTAGGCTGTACAGACTAAATGCGCTTTCTCTTCCTTATGCATTGTTTCTTTTTGGGGGAATTGTATTCAAGAGAAAAAAGAAAACTCTTTCCAGGTCTGCATAGAAAAGCACAGCTCTCACTTGACACACTTAGATTTGGAATGATGTATATCACCTCCCTCTACCTGCCGCCTTAGTTTGACAAATGGAAAAAGAAGATGGAAAAAAAAACCACCCAAACCATGTGTATAATAACATATATCAGTTATGCTTCAGGATATTCTTTTCTCCACATGCCCCTTCCCCCAGTTTTCCTTTGGCCTTTCTTTTTCCCCTCTTCCAGTGAATGCTTTCTGTGCCGCTTATTTCTCCCTCTATTTTAGTGAATGGTTGTTCTTTCATGTGGGATGTTTGTGCTGGAAAACCAATCGAATGTAGTGTTTACATTAAAAGCCACAGTTTTCATGACTACAAACCTCTAGCTGTCAGGTTTTGTTTATTGTCTATCATTATTGCTCCTAATTGGTTACTTGTACCGTGTGCATTACATGTAATCAAAGTATGGTGAAGAAGTCAAGCTTGTATTTAAACTTAACATTACAATCTTAGTTCACATTTCTCATGTGACAAAAAGCACAAAGCATTTACAAATTCAGCAGTTAAACAATATCTAAAAGAATTTAAAGCATCCTTATTAAAGCCCTTGGGCTACATGTTTCAAACTGTTAAGACTGCAAATGCTGATTATCAGGTGGTTACATTATCCTATAATGCTCTGATGGCAAAGCTGCTCCAAGATATATTGCATTTGTTATTCTGATCCACTCTATAATTCCTTATTTAGTTATGTTATAGCCTTACTTAATAAATTGATGAAAATAATTTATCTGCAGACAATACTACATGTAAAAAACATAAGCAGGTTTGTTTAAATTGGTTACCTTTGAGATATATTTATATATAAAGCCCTACATGTAGCTATATGTAGCTAAAGGAATGGTCCATAAAACTCAGAGGCATGATTGAGACCCAGGTCTGGAGAAGGTACTGAAAAAATCTGCAGAATTCATGGTATTAAAGAACACGGTTGGTTTAACTGAAACAAGTTTTGTTTTGGGTGTCCATACAAATTTAGCAAATGGGGAGTCAGAAATATGAGAGTGTTTTCGCTCAAAGATGGGAGAATCTACCAGAATGACATTGAGCTCTTCACCAATCAGGCCTTTAGTGTTTGACCAGATGAAGTCACTCCAAAGTGAAAGGCACATCATGCCTCCAAAAAACGTAGCTAAAGACCATGTGAAGCAAGCGTATGTGGTCTGATTAAACCAAAATTGAGCTCATAGACCTGAATGCCAAAAGACATTTAGATTGTAGCATGGTGGTGGCAGTATCGAGCTGTGGGATGTTTTTAAGCAGCAGGGACTCTAAGGCTTGTCAGGGTCAAGAGAAAGATAAATGGATCAACATACAGACAAATTGTAGAAAGCTGCTCAACAGGGCTTAGGATCTCAGACTGGGTATAATAACCCAAAAGACAGGCAAGACAAGCCACTCCTTGTCCTGAAGGACTGTCTTTGGGACAAGGCCATGAATATCCTTTAGTGGCTCAACCCAAACAGAAACATGAACCCAATGAACATTTGGGGTCAAAAAGACCTGAAATTAGGAGTACATAAATGCTGTCCATCTTACCTGACTGAATTTTAGATGTTCTGAAAATAGGAATTAAATAAGATACCAAAATGTTGTAATTGTGGAATCATATGCAAGATGGCTTAAGGCTGTATTTGCTGCTGAGTGTGCTCAAAAGTTCTGAATGCTTGTATAATTGTGATAAAAACTTAAGAATGCAAAACTCTTTATTACAATTTTTCGTTATGGAATATTGTGTGCTTGCAAAAATATTTTTGTCTACTTTCGACTAAGTGTACACAATGGGGGAGGTGAAGTATGAATACATTCTGAATGCTTATACACAGTATGGTTAAAAGTCTGGGCCCATTAGCAAACAGTTATTTCATCAATGATATGAAACTAATACAACTGATCATTTTCTCTATTTATATAAGCTTTCACTAATAGAAGTGTTAAAATTGTGCTGAGCTGGATCAGACCATCATTAGATTCATCAGATCATACTGCAGAAGCCAAGTGGCTGATCAGAGCTCAGTTGAGAGCTTGAGGAAATGTGTCACAGCACAAGAAACCTCAGACAAAGTAAACTCTGCCTGCTGGCTAATGGGATGTTTCTCAAGACATTAGATGTTACATCCCATTTTCTTTCAGGAGAGTGCAAATGATGAGGTGATTTGTGCATGAGTAAAAAAATCAACCCAAAGCAAATATAGAGGATTAGTCCTCTATAAATTAATTCTGACAGTTCATAGAAGATATTGGCTCTATTCAGCAGATTTGAATTTGAATTTTGTTATGTAGTAGACAAAGCATAAACAATATTTATTTTTATAAAAATATAAACATGTAGTGACAAAATAGTTGATAAATCATAACAATTCAAACAGTACTATGTACATATTACAAACTGTGCACATTTATGGCTGCAAGTGTTAAAAGCTGTTAAAATGGATAGATTTTGGATACAAACCTCATTTCCTGAAACATCTGGACATTTTCTAAAAATGCAATAAAAACTCATTGACCGCCCCACCCAGGGATCAAATCCGGCACCTTCTTGCTGCGAGACGACGGTGCTACCTTGTCGCTGCAAGAAAAAATGGAATCTGTAATTTGTTAATTCACTTGAACCTTATTTATGAGATCAAATGACAATGAAAAAATTATAAGTGTTTTCAATGACGAACTTAATTCTATTTGTTAAATTTAAACTAATTTAGAAATTGATGCCGGGCGACACCCAGTTCGATCCCCGGGTGGGGAGGTCTGGGTCCTTTCTGTGTGGAGTCTGCATGTCCTCCCCGTGTCCGCGTGGGTTTA
>JAOTRJ010000038.1:21917265-21929682 GCA_028564905.1 Leptodoras praelongus | reverse complement strand
ATCAAGAGCCACGGTATCCAGGGTAATGTCAGCATACCAGGAAACGTTTTCCACCACCAGCATTGCGTAGTGACCTGACCACTATCCTGCAAGAAGAATGGCATAAAATCCCTCTGACCACTGTGCAAGACTTGTATGTTGTATGATATATGTAACTGTATCACATATATGGTTTAATCCACGATTAGGTGAGAGACCTAATATTTAACAGTCCTAATTTCAGATCAAAGGTGCTGGCTTTGTATTCAGAATGATCTAATTTTATAGTAATTAGATTACTAGAACAAACGTTCTGAGTATTTCTACGTTTTTGTTTTGCTCAGGGAACTGACACAGTCTCAATATGGTGGAACCTGAGTGATGTCTCCATGCAGCTAGCAGACGGTCAGTTTAGCCTGTTTGCTCCCTGGCCTTGGCTCTGGGTTGTCAGAGATTAACTAGTCCTGTGCTGAGACTATGAGCTATGGTGTAGGAAATGAGAGCAGCACCTTCCCAAATGGGATGGATCCCGTCCCGCTCTAACAGGCCAGCCTAGCCCTCAAAACTGCTCCAATTATCTATAAAGCTATTTTCGGAGCACCAACTGGAGATCCAGCAGATCAGTGACCATAATCTGATGTAAGATACATCTCCACGCTGCATTGGGATGGGGCCAGAGCATATTACAGCATCGGACATCACCTTTGCTAATTTACACACCTCTATAATACTAGTAACCTCTGACTGACGAAGGCGTATATCATCAGCTCCTATGTGAAATAATATCTCAGAAAACCTGTGCTGTTCTAAGACCCTAAGATTACCTGTTATGGCCGGCGCTCTGGTTCCCGATATACACATAACTAAAGCTGCTGGTGCCCATAAAGGCCTGGCTAGAGTCTCCTATAACCAGAGCTCTTTCAGGTTTCTCAGCGGGCGCTTCACTGATGAGAGCAAACCTATTGGACACCCGAAGCAGAGAGGAGTGGTGCTTCCGTGGGCGAGCCCTAGTGTTAGCTTTGGCTTTGTGATTATGTTGCCGAGTCGTCACCCATTTGCCCCGCTGTGAGGGCTCTGATGCCGGAGTTGGGGGATTGCTAACTCGGCCTAACTCCGGATGCGCACCTCTAAAGCTGTAATCTTCTCTGTCAGAGAGCTAGCTAATATACACTTAGCACAGGTAAAATTACCGCTAATGACGGAGGAAGAATGACTGAACACCCTGCACTCCACACACTGAACAAGCTGAATGTTGGCCATGATAAATGTTATTGTACCTCTTATCAGAGATAAGTGGAGGTTGTTTAGGCAGATCTGACGTGGATGGCGTCTGCTCGCTGGTCTATAGGCAAGTAACAACATGATGGTGACATATTAGTCAGAAAGGTAAAGCTATAATATCTGTAATCTGTAATCAAGTTTATTCCTGGCAAATTTCTAACAGTTTCAGTTGGGAAGGTTTTAATTATGCCTCTGTTTGTGCTTACTGGTATTTTTTTACTGCTTACATTTTTTTTAATCTTACCTCATTTGTGCAGGTGAAGTTTTTCGAGATTTTTGTTATGCAAGATTTCTGCATTTTTCACTATAGCACTATAGTGTGCCTTGTTGAGTTATTCTTTGGTTGTTTGGCCCATTTGTGGTCATTACTTCAGTTAGTAAGAGGAAAACAGGATACCCGGTGTTGTTTGTGTGTCTGGCAAGAGCATGTTGGCTGGCAGAGAAGTGTCCACTGACCATCCATACACTACTGTGTGATTTGGGTTTTAGCAGAATTTTGCCTTTCAGGTGTCTGTATGGTTTTGGCAGCTTATGTATGTACATTGTGTGTGTATATGTGTGTGTGTATGTTTATGACTTTGCTCTCATGCACAATGTTGCTACTGAAACAAACAGCAGTCCTGGACTGATAGACTGATAGAATTTTGGGATATTATACAACTGTTCCTCAGAACCAACTTTGACCCCAACAACCCCCCCACACACACACCCATGCTCTATTGCTCTCACTCTCTTTCTTCCTTCTGTCTCTCTCTTCCCAACCTCCCTCTCTCCATGCATCTCACCTACATCACCTCCACATGCCTTTCACATTTACACCAGACCTCTCTCTCTCTCACACACACACACACACACACATGGATGTAATCATGTACCCGGTGTACTGTTGCCCCTAATCAGTATAAATAAATCCAGACTTGGCTTTGCTCATGTCTGCTAAGAGAGCGTCAGTGTAGTCTTTCCTGCCGCTACTCTAGCCGCTAAAAATAAACAATTTCATCACAGGAAGTTAATGACAGAGCATGATGCTAGGGGCAAAAAACCAAAACAAAAACAGTGGATTATATATGCATCTTACAGTATGCCCTCATATTTGTTTTGTCGAAGGTTTTAAAATTGAGACACGTTTTACAATTCAAATGGGCCATTGTGTGTCCGGACATGATGCTGTGAGGCGTTTTCATTTGTGGGTACAATCACAGAGTAGGTGGTTTTGACATTATGGAAGAACATCCGCTGGGTAAATGTTTGCATAATCATATATTCCAAGTAATCTTAAATCAAGTTCCAGTCAATACACAACCCCCCTAACTCCCAACACATTGGTCACATGGGTGCATTGTTTTTAACTGTGGACTATTGTGCTGCATGCATTTATTATAAGCAAGTTGTGTCTGTCTTTATGCATGTGCAAAGGTGTACCTGAAGGCCCCTATGATCTTAAACGGAGTGTGTGTGATATGGAGAGGCTGTATTGACCTCCAGCGTCTGGATGGGATGGGCTGTTTGGAATATGATGATGAACGAGCACAGGTATAACCAGAAAACATATCCCAGCATATACTGTGCAGCAGTGTCTTACCTTCCATTAAAGCTGTTCTTCTCTTTTTTCCATATGCACTGACATGGTTTGATATTCTGTATGTGTGTGTGTGAAGCATGAGGATGCTCTTGCCCAGGCTGCTTTTGAGGAGGCTCGCAGGAGGACCCGTGATTTTGAGGACAGGGACCGTTCACACCGTGAGGACCTAGAGGTGAGTGGCAGTGTGGGAGTGGTGACTGTGTCATTTTTAGCAGACAGGTTAGTGCATGCATACACAAACATATTCTGTATATTTAGAATTGTGGTGGGACAAAAAGGTAACCCTGTTGGTGTGTATGAATGTGTGTGTTCAACCTTTCTTTGTGCAATTCCTTGCTGTATTTTCTATTGTCCTGCAGGTATACTTATTCTGCTAACGTTACAGCCACTAATGTATGATGCCTAAAACTAATTGTTACTTCTGTAATGAACTTATATCAATCACTATGTGCTAAAAGGCAAGGTTTATAACTAAGATTAAACGTGTGTGTGTGTGTGTGCGCGCAATACATGTGCTTTACATGTTGGCTCAGTGCATGCAGGATCTTTGCTTAGTACAGAATGATTCTGAAGTCGATCCAAACTGCGCTCCTAAGATGAAAACCAAATTGTGTTTTTTAGGACCCTGTGGCATCAAAAATCTGGGACTGATGGCATTCACGGACCAGGGTCTGTCTCTTCTGCTTTCTCTATCCCTGTGTAATGCACTAAACCATGTGTGTGCCTGTAAGTGTGTGAAAGCGTGTGTGTGTGTGTGTGTGTGTGTAAGTATGTGTGTGTGTATACATGTATGTGTGTGAAAAGAGGCTGCATGGGTTTGTCTTTTGTGAAAATGTTCTCTGAGAGCTTGTGCATGCATTATAGCAGCTTGTTCTGTGTTATTCATGCTTAGTGTGTGTTTCTGCACTTTCGGTTTACATTGTACTACAAAACCTCATTCATGTTCCATATTCAAACAGTTTCTGAAGCTTTGATTCACACTGCCAGTCAAAACACCTAGAGTTGTTTTATTACAGTCAAATCCCTTTTAGTGCCACAGACCAAATGATACAGAGTAACGGTTAAACTAGGAAAGATAAATCTTTGTGGAATTTGTTCACTGCTTGCTCTCAGATCCTAATGGTGCTCTGATTGAGTGCTTTATTAAAGAGGGGAAAGGAGATAAGACTGCAGATAAAGACTTGTAGACAGTGCTATTTACTCATTGAACTTCCAAGCATAAGAAAAACAATAATATTTCTTCAAATAATAATACATAAAAGACAAGAACAGCTGAGATTAATGAAGGAACATTATTAGTTCATGGAAGCACCTTTTGGTTTAATTAAAGCCTTTAGTCTGTTTGGACATTTTTCGAACAGCTTTGCAAGTCTTTCCCGCTTTTCCTCACAGAATTGTTCAAGCTTAGTCAAACTGGATGGTGACTGCAATCTTTAAACCATTCTACAGATTTTCAGTAGGGTTATGCCCAGGCTTTGGTTAGGCCATTCAAGGACATATATCTTCCTCTCCTTCAGCACTGTATGGTGAAATTGTTGGTGTACTGAAAGGTGAACCTTCTTCCAATCATCAACTTTTTGGCAAAGGGAATTTGTCAATATTTTGCTGCATCCATTATCCCTTCTATGTTGACTGAAGTGCCACAGTCTCTGCTAAAGAGACATGTTTTATTGTGTGTATTATACATGTTTTAATGTAGGCCTTTTCACTTGGCCTCAGAAAGCTTAAATGAGACCTAATGTGACCTTTCCTTCAACTCTCTCATACAAGCCAATTAGTGGACCACTTGTGATACTGATACATGCACACTGCCACTGGCCACTGTATGCCATAATGTTTCTTGGCCATTTAAACAAAAATATCAAAATATAAGGTGTATAAAACGGGCAGTGTGTATATATAATAATATATTCTGCTGTCATTTCGCAAAGTTTTCTGTGAGTTCCAGTGTGGTTGTGTCAAGCCTTCTAGTGAACACTTAGAAAATCAATCATATCATTTTTAATGCATTTTTAGTGGAGATGAAAATCAAAAATTCACAATCACGACAGCCAAGGCAATCCCTAACCTCTGCACCCCTTTAATTATACTCTAATAAACACTTTCTCATCCTACCAGCAATACAACATCTTTGGCTCTTGAAGGCACTTTTGAGATTTTGGCTCTCCTCTTTTCCTCTTTTCTCTCAGGCTCCCTATCCCCCTTTATTTATTCTGGCTAAGGGGATAATGGTTCAAATGTGGCCAGGGCTCTCATCTGACTTGCAGCCCTCTATTTTGTGCAGAAATAGCTGCTGAAATGACAGGGTAGGGGTGGCGCTGCACTATCTGAGGAAGAAGGCGAGGTTTGCTGTGCAAATGAGAACATATGTTGTTTAGAGTGAACAGAATAAGGACCTTGATACGACCAAGATGAGGTTGAGTGTGAGTGTATAACAGAGAGGCTAATTTTTCTGTCTGCATGTGTAATATTTACAGCATTGTGTGTGCATGTGAGAGAGTATGAGTGTGTGGTCCCACCACAGAGATGTATGATTTGGGGGGATGGTGGTAAGAGTTTAATAGCCTTCTCTCTGATGGATGGAGAAAAGATGGGCCATTTTTCATCCAATTTTTGGCCTTTACTGCAGGTGGGATTAGCGCATAACTGATGCTCAGGCCTAGAAAGTATTAATATATCATTAGTATTGATCATCGTCATTAGGAGTGCTGTCTCGCTCGGCCTAATCTAAGCTCTATTGACTTGCGGTACAGGCAAACACTCCTGTTTGGCTCCATATGATCGATATTGTTTTCTCTCGATATGGACAGACAGACACACACACACACACACACACACACACACACACACACACACCATGTACCGCTTACCCCAGAGTTTATTCTATGTTCAAGGGGAAGTTGCTACTTGTAATTCCCTGCTTACAACTGGTAAAATACACAGAAATTTGAACTTCATAACTACCAGTTCTTCACCTGTTTATAGAGTGATGTCAAAACAATATGGCCACACACACTTGATTAACCCTATAACACTGACCAAAGTAATTACCATTCACATACACATTCACAGTAGCTGGCTAGCTTGTTACTAACACTAGTTCCTATTTAGCTTGTTGCTAAGCTACTAGTGTGCTGTTGTTGCTGTGCTACAATTTCAGTCTAAAATGTTGCATGAATGTTTGAGGTTCACAATAGTAGAGCAGTACCAGTAGCCACTCAGGCCTGTAACTATAGCTGTTTATCAACTTTACCCGCTCAGAATAAAGAGACACACTTTCCTGGAGGTATCTGTTATTTTCCTTTATTACACTTAGAATGTCGAACATCCTGAAGTGGGAAATGACCGTTACTATTGTTATTACAGCTGACTAATTACCATTTACAAGGCACAGCATTCAATAGAATGACTTTTGTAGTTTGCAGGGCTGCTACATACTACATTTTCAGATTGCTCATACTGTGAGTATTGTGAATTGTTGTGCAGACAGCATTATCTTTTTTGGTGAGTCCAAACCCAGAATCCTAGAGTCATATTACAATAATTAAGATCTTTATCAGTATTTTAAAGGTTTGCCTGACATGCTGTTGTAAAATGATAATGTGTAATATTTAACTTGTATTCACAGGGAATAGAGTCGTTCATTTGTATGTATGCATTTAGAAAGTCAAAGCTCTTTGAATTCTCATTTTGCTCTCACTAACCGCAATGCGAGTGAGTAATGGCAGTGGAAAAAGGCATAATGGGCTTGAGCTACTGCTGATTCATCCTCATATGCTTGTATGATCACATAAAAAATAAAACACTACAGCAGCCTTCATGCTTTATTGTTTAAGGTTAAAGTTTATGCATGGAGGTTAAGAAATAAAAGTTTAGATCAGCTCCAGGCTTAGAAGCTGCTATAATGGTTAGTCAGGTGGACGATGAGCTCATGCGATGTCTGCCTCTATGTCTGCCTCTCCTCCTTGTCGTCTGCCTGTCCGTCTGCCCTGTCCATGTCTCGGCGTCTATGTTGGGAGAGATTTAGGCATATGCACATAAACATATGTATCTGTGAGACGGGCAGCAGTCATCTTTTTATTTTTAAATGATTTGAAGACTAATGACTGCTTGGCACTCAAAAAAAAAACTAGCTCCATTTTTAGTCTGCGCTGGAGCAGAGCACTGCTGCCCTCTGCTGCATCTGATGTGTGTTACATGTCATTTTTGGGAAAAAATGATTTGGCCTGTTTTCAATGTTAGTTCAGTACATACCGGTTTGTGTTGTTTGATTTGTTTTCCAAATTCATGTAGGCTTGTGTGGATTCTCAATTTCCACATTACAATACCTGCCTTTTCTTTTACCATGCTTTATGATTAAAAAAATTCTACATGTGCCAGTGCACCCAATTCACTGTGAAGCATGAGAACCTTATACAGCATTGTACTCAGATCAACATTCAGCTTCATTACACGTAATCACTTCTGTATAAATGGCACAGTGTCCATTTAAAGGCAGTAATTAGCTTCTGATTTTAGATTATACCACAACTTGGCTCCTAAATAGAGGCTATATAGAAATAAAGTGCAGATAATGCAAAGTAGCATATAGTAAAATATTACCTCCCTCAGAAGGAAGCTGTTCTTGTACTTTAACCCAGAAATATCCTGACTGAAGGGCAGAGGTAGAAAGAGTATTCTGCGATGTCCATTATAACATCATTGTCCATGTTTAGGTCATAATTAAAGCTAATGTCTATCTGTGTGTGTGTGTGTGTGTGTGTGTATGTGTGTGTGTGTGTGTGGCACAGCCCAGGCGACAGCAGGACCCCAGCCCTGGCTCCAACATGGGCAACACTGACGATCATAAGATGCGCTAAAGGCAATCAGCAATCCAGTGGGAAGGGAAAGGGTGACACCATCTCCATCACCACAAGAATCTCACAACTCCATCACCCCAAATAATTACACAAGAGACCAAAGTCCACATGTTTTTGTTTGTTGATGCCTTTCAGTAAGTGTTCCTATCTACATTTTCATTCATCCCCTATGCAAGCAATCTTATTTTAAAATTTGGCACTATTGTAATGAAATTAAATGGCATTCTTATCATTTTTATTCATATTTTTGTGTGAAAGTCAAAATGTTTACCTTTTTTTGTATGTTTTATTTTCTTATATATATATAAAACTTGTGTGTCCTTGCGCTTTTGTAGGAGAAACCAGTAAACATTGCTAGTTAAACTTGTGCTATAAGGTAGAGAAAAACAGAAAAAAGTAAAAGAAGCTGCTGATCTTGTTGGTAAAGAAGGCTAATAGTTTTGTCATCACCCCCATACTTTCAGTGTCTTCCACTCTTTTCTTGTTACCGTACATCCAAACACGCTTTTATAGCACCAAGCAGCAGGAAGCATATTATTAAGGTCAACCAGCTCATATTGGCTTCCACCTTATATTATTCCATTTTGTTCTGTTTTTCATGTTCGTACCAGTTCAGGATCTTTTTTCTATGCCTTGACAGAAAATGTAGGCTCACTTTCCCTCCTACTGGTGCTGCTTGTTTCAACTCGGCCCACAAAATATGATCAAAACCAACATATACAACCTTTTTAAGTTCAATCAGAACATGATGAAATATTTCAAGACAGCTAAATAGCCCATTTCTGTTTTGCTCGGTTATCTTCAGGATTTTGGTTCTTTGGGTTTCTGGAGCTCTTGTCAAAAGAATACAGGGTGAATGATTTACTCAAGGAAGATGAAGATTGGTGTCATTAGTAAGGAAAAAGAGACAAGTTTGGCCAATGAAGATCTACATATATACCAATATACATAAACAAAACTCACTTCAAATGATATTGTATTTGGATTTGGAGTATCTGTAGTGTGTTAAACAGCTGTTATAGTGAATTATTTGTATGTTTATGCTTTTCACCAAAATGTTCATATTGAAGCTTTTATAATTTAGTTGTCTTAGGCGATGTTCCTGAAATTGGTGTGGCCTTAAAGTACACACTAAGCAAATCTTAGTGGCCATAATGAACACTGCTTTATAAAGGACTTAGAAATGCAGGCTCAGTATGCTTATGAAAAAATAGGTTCAGCGCAGCATGTCTCATGTTCAATGATTCTGTCTCATGTTTTGTTTCTACTCTGTGTAGTCAGCTATGCCACTCATGATGTAATTTATTACTAAATAATTAATATTACTTAGACTACGTTTAAGATCTGACCTATTAAGAGTTGGGTCAAAAGTAATCTTTGTGTTCTTAGTAAACTTTGGAACAATGTTATTGCAACATTGCCTTTGGGGGAAAAAAAATCATGTTATTTGTAGATTTAAAAGGAAACTCAAACAAGTACAGGTACAGAGCAGTAACATGGAAATGATAGAATAGATCAATAGAGGTGAAACTTTTCATGTATTTATTTGTCTTTAATAATTGAACTGAAACTCTGCATTACCTCATTGAATTGATGCAGGTAGTTTTTTCTAGGTCAAAAATGCAGTACCCAATATGTCGCTCAAATTGGTTTTAAGATGTAGCCTATTAATCAAACATAGCCTACCTCCAGCTACAACCAAAAAGTTTTATGGCATGATGCACGTGTGCAGAAATGATCTGGCAGCCCCATGTTAAGGATGTTTCTGCCTGACTGTTACTAAAATGGTAATCGTTATCACCAAATTATCAGAGAAGTGGCTACTTTGAAGGTCCCATATTTTTATACAATTCAGCCATGTCAGTGGTCAGCTTCGAGCTGGTGTTACTGCCATGTCTTGATTCTTCCTTGTACTATCCAGCAGGAAATAGGAAACCCTCTCACATGCCCTCTTTTCCCCCCTGCCAGGTGTGTCTTGTGCTGTGTGTCAAAATCTGCCATTGTTGCACCTCATAACATTCTGAGATTCTGCATCAACCTTTTACTTAATGCTGGCATTAAGACAAGATACACACCAGGGAATGGATTTTCACACATTTCATTTTTTAAAATAAATGATTTATTTTCGTAATTGTCGTTTAAGTTATTGATGGAGGATTGCCTTTTCATTTTCAGGTCATGCTATGAAGAATTATGTAATTCTGTTTTTATTGCTTACTTTTATCCTTAGTTCCATTCCATCAGGGCTTAAGGATGCTTTTTCTATGGTTTAATCTTTCCCCCCAATTTTTAAACAGGGAGGACTGTTAACTGAAGTGTTATGTTTGACTTGTTTCTAAATAAACTTTTTACAAATGAGTTCTGTACAGTCTCTGTGAGGGATGTACTGTTGGGAAATTCTGTCACTGTACTTTTAATACTGTGAAACTGTCAAATACCAAACATCACATGCTTATATTTCAATGATTTATTTCCTGCTATCATACATTTTTTGATCATTAAAATAATGCAATTTATTACAATTCATGCACATTAGTCCTTAAATGCCCAGGACCCACTGAATTACAGTATATCTATTCAATCAAAACAGCTACATACACATTCCTGTTAGTTTCACATCCCTGGCTAATTCATATTTAATAGTAAAGTTATTAAACTGTGAGTTTAAGGGGCAACTGTAGGAACCCATTAGTAAAACCATAGAATAAAGGATAGGTAACAGTACATAAAACTTATGAGCCCAACTTATAGGCATAGGTAGAATACTTGAGTCACAGATTAACATGTCAGATGTGTACTTCAGGGTAGTTTGTTTTGAAACTAGTGAAGGTTCATGTGCACTGATTTCCTTGCCCAGGACAAATAGCAAAGTTATCACCTCATGATCATGGACCCATGTGTATAACCTATAAATTGCCCCAGTTCATGTTCATCCCCTTTCTAGTTCCTGTTTTCCCAAGGAGGCAGACTGTAATGAAGGAGGAGTTCAGGATATTAAAGGACACAAACATATATCTTTAAAGTCTTGTTTCTTGCTCATTTTGTTACTGTAATATCTTTAACATCACAAAAGTATCTGTTGCATAACTTGGTTGATGGTTATTCTAGTCATTCTAATGTTTTACATAGATAAATTCCTTGCATTCCGAAACACCCTGATAGACTCTGTCACTTATTCTCTAATGCCGAGTTCACACTGCTTGATTTTAGCCCTGATCACTTGTAGACTCCCAAAAAATATCTGGAATTGTCGGTGAGTCCAAATCCTGTAGTGTAGAAAGTGTTGTGACCAGATTATGACTGGCAGCAAGCACTCTGTCAACTATAGCCAGTTCCCAATGTAAGAGGGGAACCTCTTGGCAGCTGTCCGCAAACTTTTGGACCAATCCATATTTTATTCTTGTTGGTATAAGAAATCAAGTTTAAGCATTTTAGCATTTCAGGATTTTCTGAAATATGATCCTTAGAAGGTCTTAAAATGAGTTAAATACAACCTCAGATGAACAGATTACACCTTGTCATTATTTATTTAACAAAAAAATATATCCAACATGGAGAAGCCATGTGTGAAAAACTATGTATACCGTTACCGTTTCCATAGGAATTAAGAGGGTAAATAGTAGCCAGGTGCTGATATTCAAATTCCATTGATTATTTGATCATCAGCAAGTGTGACCAGATGTTTTGGCAGTTTGCTGGTCTGGAGCTTTCAAGTGTGTGTTAACACAATGGCAAGGAGGAAAGTCATTAGCAATGAGTTTAGAGAGGCAATTGTTGCTGCCCATCAATCTGGGAAGAATCTTCTGATTCTTATTAATTAGCCGTGGCCAGAGAGAGCCATGCTCAGACAGCCGAGACTCTAAGTTCAAGTTCAAGTGCTTTTAAGCATTGTTCTATTTTGGTTAAAGCCGGAGAGCTGAGTCCCTGAATCCATCATTAGACATCATCATTAGACAATGAAAAAGATTCATCACAAGTGGAAAACATTCAAGGCAGTTGCCAATCTTCCCAGGAGTAGACGGCCCAGTAAATTCACCAAGGTGAATGCAATTCACCAAGACCATGCAAGGGCCCAGCTTGTAACTTACTTACAGGATCTTCTGTTAATGTCTTGGTCCAGATACCACAGCATGCCTTCTGAGGTCTTGTGGAGTCCATGCATTGATGGGTCAGTGCTGTTCTGGCAGCACAAGGGAGACCTATACAATATTAGGCAGGTGTTTTTAATGTTATTGCTGATCAGTGTATTGCCCTTGATCTGAATATTATGTGATATTGAGAGTGTGATGCAGTGAATCCACAGCAGGCTGGTATTGACAAAACAACCACAGCTAATTGGATGCCGAATACATTTTGCATTACAGTATATGCTCCCAACAATTTGACTGGGCTACGTCACAATATGCCAGTTTCACTAGAGCTGCTGCTGTGCTGCTGTTGATCACAGAATTATCCAAGGGGTAATCTCGAGTATCGCAGTTTACGATATGTAAATCCGAACCGTCTTTATAGTCGGTGTTCCCTGGTCTGCCACTTAGTGGAAGCCTCCAGTAACACATGTAGTACATAGGCAAGTATGTGAACAGATACGTTTGCGTGGGCAAACAGCAAGTACAGGGGTTGGTTTCATTTCTAAATCGGACCAGCCTGGTGGCCAATCTTCATTAATTGCACATTGCACCAGTAAGAGCAGAGTGTGAAGGCTCAATTAGCAGG
>JAOTRJ010000038.1:21774908-21790880 GCA_028564905.1 Leptodoras praelongus | reverse complement strand
TAAAATCCCTCTGACCACTGTGCAGGACTTGTATATGTCATTCCCAAGACCAATTGACGCTGTATTGGCCGCAAAAAGGAGGCCCTACACCATACTAATAAATTATTGTGGTTTAAAATGACAGGTGTTTCAGTTTCATTGTCTAACCCCTGTATATACATAGAATGGTACAACTGAGAGAAAAGTATAAAAAAGAAGTTAGCTCATGCTTTGGTCTTTGGCAAAATGAGTTCTCTGGTCTAATATTGCTGCCTGCCACATGTAGGCTAGAGAAACATCTTGTACAGTTTTATGATATGCTGTGCCAACAGAGCAGACCTAAAAGCAGACTAAGTGATACTTCTTCTAAGGGGACAGGTGGACCCAAACTATGCCAGCAAATTGCATAATGAGCTACTAATTAAACAAACCAATATGACCATGAAAACTCTGGACAAAAATAGATTTATTTTCCCAGAAGAGAGAATCGGCATCTTTTGTATCATTAACATGTAACATGGCACAGATAACATGTCACAGTATGCCTTTTCTATGTCCATATATACAGTATGTGTGGTACTTCTATCACATCTGCCCCCCACGTTGGACTAATGTCCAGCCTGCCTGAGGCACGTTGTTCCCGGGATACATCCCGGATCCGTCTCTGCCTAGGGTAAAACAGCTACTGAAGATGACTAAATGAATGAATGAAATTAATGTTCAGTCTACAAATGTTATAGAGTGTGCTTCAGTTCTGGTTGGAATTTCACACTTAGAAAGGCTCAAATATAGTATACTACATGTTTCATGAAATTGATCATTTCCATTTCAGAAAGCCTTATAAAAACATTTGCTATGTAAATGAGCTGGCACTATATTTTCTCTTCTGCTAGGGTGAAGTACATGTGTCAGGTTTAAAAAGCACTGCCTTAATATACCATGCTGAGGGCCAGAACACTAATTGTGTTGTACTGAACCTCCCACTGCTTTTCAGAGTGCCCTCTTTTATAGGACAAGGACTCCCTTTCCTTTGGGTTTTCACTAGAACAGGACCAAAGCTCTTGTTCAGAACAACCCATTTCCTCCTTCTGAATTGGAACTGAAACAGTGATTTGTGTGCTTGCTTTTTTATACGAGACTTGAGAAATGGATTTAAGTCATGGTAATTTTTCTTCCTCATATGTTAAGTGTGAGGAGGTTGCTGTGGAAACACTGTTGCATGTTTACTTCTTAACAGAGAACAGACAGTGAGAAACACAGCTCAGTTCTTCATCTGCACTATGAACATTAGAGTCTTAACATGAGGAAATGTGGTGTGTAAAGAGAAAAACACAAGCAACACAGCTTCAAACTTGCACTTTTTCATTTCCAGGTACCCTTTGTCTTGTTTTCTAAAAAATGGGACCATTAGTACTATGATGCATCACTTAATAGCCTGTGTCTAAAAAGCTCTTTAGCAATGATGTGATGTGCATGTGTTTTGTGTAGTTGTGTGTACGCGTGCTTGTGTCATAGCCTCTCATACTCAGCTCTTACAGAGCGTTTCTGCCCTCTTGAGTGCAACGCTTGTTACCTAGTTACTGCCAAGAGAGTCTTATTTTCAGCATGTCATGCCTCATTGACGTCAGTGACTCTCTTTTTTTGCCATCTTCCTCAGCCTCCTTTCTCTCTTTCTCTCACGAGTCTAACATTTTCACTTCAAAACCAAGTATTCTTCAGGATGCCTGGAAAAAAACAGCAAAGTCTCATCCTCTGTAAATATTGATCATGAAAAACACTAATGAGGCAGGCTCTAATCTTGAGTGCAGGAGTGCAGGCCCTGCTGATTCTGTGCAGATAACCCTGATGCTTTTTCACAAATTAAATGAGAGAAACGTGTAACACGAGCAAATGACTCATTTCACAGGATCATTTTTGCCTGTTGTAGAGAGATGCTGTTGTCTTTGTTCACATTTTTATTGGATACCTTGAGGCACACAGTTGAACGTTAATGAAGTTCTGTGTGGGTTTAGTTTTTTGTGTTTGGTCTGAAAACCAGGCTAATTTCACTCAAACCAGAGTTAAGATCAGTTCAGAACACCAGAGCAGTTCAGGAGCAGTGATAGCTGTGGGTGCTGTAAAACTACTGAAGTTTTCTGAGTATACTATCATGCTCAGGCTTTCTCCCACTGAAGCTGCTGTCCTATGATATTATCGTATATCCTGCTGGTGGTGGGTTGTGCTATCCTGTAAGATGCACAGTCAGCTTGAAAGGTCTTGCCCCCTCAGTTCATACAGACGTTTGTCCTCCTTTTCTTTGTACTGGCTGTGTGCTGTGTAGTCACAGCCACACTACGCGGTGTATTTATTATACTATGTTGCACTTGATGGTTTTTTTTTGCGTTTAGCAGATCTAATCTTACACTTGTTAAACTGTTTACATGATGTGTAGTTGTTCTTATTGTCTTGTACAACATTTTGTCCCAATCCATATGTATGTAATAAAAAATCCACTGGCCTTGACCAGTAAATGGCAGGTTTTACAAAAAGAGACCTATTTGAATTGTTCAAAGACCACTACAGTACTCATATCCTTTCTCAAATAAATTAATAAAGGAATAAATCCTTCAGTATCCCTACCGCAAAACCGACAAATAATACCACAAGAGCTCATGCAGAGACAGCAAAATATCACTATAAGTTTTCCTTGTAATATGAGCTGACTCATATTCACAGGAAATGTAACTTATAGCTCTGTAATTTGTACTCGCATAAGTCCAAATCGGCAAAAGAGCCACAGTGCTGGAAATGCTGTTTGTAATAGTAACAACCACAATTTGCAATTAGAAAGTGAGCATAATTGGGAATGAGCTTTGCTTTGCATTACTCTTAAATTTTCTAGCTCTTCCCAGTACAGGCCTCCTGCTGTTCTTTCTGCTTTAATACTGGCTGTGGTGGCATAATAGAAAGAAAATGGGTAACAATTAAGTACACTGCTTTGTTCACCCTGCAGTTTAAACTTAACCAGCCAACCAACCAACCAACCAACCTTTTTGTCTTTTCCCCCATCTCCCTCCTCAGAAACAGTCCCCAGACAGCAAGAGCAGAGGCTAATGGAGGCCTGCTCTAGAGCTATTGATTACTCTCCAGTGAGAGGGGGAAAAGCATCACAAATGCAGACAAACACGATTGACTGTAATTCAATAAAAGCAAGAATAAATCTCTATCCATGCCTTTCTGATACATTTACTCTTTTTGCTCGATCTTTCCCTATATCTCATATTCCCTGATACACACTTTCCCTGTCCACTCCCGTTCTACTCCAGTCATCCTGGTGTAATCTCTCTATACCAGTTACACATGAGTTTCCCCCAAGTGTCCTCTGTAGTGCTGAAGTAAAAGCTTATTACTGTTGGCTCAGGTATTTACCTGTTTAGAAAGTGCACAAAAAACGGACAAAAACACACCTATGCTATACCATTAACATTTATTTGACTATTTGACCACTGGATTATTATTTGCTCTGATACTGATACTGATCCCAGTACTTAAGGACAGATTTCATTATCATTACACTGCTTATGATTTGGTTAAATGTATGGAACTGTTAAAAAAGAAATGCAGGAAAAAACATTTTTGTAGGCATACACGATCATGGGATGCACATACGTGCCTGCTCACTCGCTTCTTCTGTCTTCCATCATCAACCTGTCATTGTGCGTTTCCTCCCAGACTGCACATTCACAGACATATACATATGCAGAGACAAAATCATGTCCTTTTCCCTGTTCTGCAGGTGTTTACAAGAGCATACATGGTAACAGTTGCCAAGAGAAGGTTAACTGGCATTCAGTACAGAGAGAGGGAGAGAGAGGGAGAGGCATAAAAGCTTGACTTTTCTTTACCAAATGAGCATTGTAATTTTATTATCACATCAGGATGATAAGGATCATTTATGTTGAGCTATTTTTTTTATATTCCTACATGCTATGTTACCCCACATTTTCTCACTGAGCAAGGTTACTTTGGCAGTTTAGTGTAGCAGAACTTGAAGTATGTCATCAGCTGACCTAATTTGGTTGGAATTGCTAATGACAGCAAGGCAGACTCTTTCACATGAGGATATGAATGAGGGTTACCAAAGTGATGCCCAGTGGTTTGTTGAGCCCTACAGAATATGACCTGAATTTACATTGTTGGATTGAGGTAGGTGTAACCACCAAGCCACTCATGACCCTTGTCAAATGATTGCTCTTATAGATCTTACAGAGCTTTGTTTAGTAGGTGAGTTGGGCCAAAAGTTAGGCTGCTTTCATCTAAACCCCCGAAACATAACCCAGATTCATACACAGGCTTTTACATAGATGTGGTCTGTGTGGTTGGTATATTTGGTTGAATGGCATGGATAGTGCCAGAAGGCTGTGTGTTGCAGTGATCTGGCTGGCCACAGCTTGATGAGGCCTACTTTGTGGCAGAGAAGGTATAAAGTGTTGCAGTAGTGATGGCATGTCCTGCTTTCTCTCCTCTCATCATTCTCTCTTGCCTTATCGGAACTTCTAATTGTCTTTATGAATATTTTATTGGCTAGCAGGAACAGGGCTGGGGGGTGGAGGTGCTGTGGTTTCAAGGTTCTAACAGCTAATGATCCAATCTAAGAGAGGAAAAGGAATCAGAGAGCAATGGAGTGAGGGAACAGGAGATAGAGAAGTAGGGAAAAAATGAGAAATACGAGAGATGATGCAGTTTATCTGGCCTGATGGATAGATTTAGGATAGATTTAAGAAAGGTTGTTAATTTTCAAAGTTCTGCTCATCATCTATTGTATAGTACAGTAGAACAAGTCAGGTTTTACAGTTGGGATGAGATATCGAGGTCACGGGGGATGGGAGGCGTACTTTAATGCCATGTCGTTTGCACCATTTCATTTTCTTGCAAAGCCCAAGCAATGACTTTGAGATGCCTTCATCCTCAATTCTGAGTTGAATTCCCAGTCTGCTCTGGTGTCTCAAAATACCCCCTGACTAAAAGTGTGTTCTCTCTCACTCTGGCAACTAATAGGTTTGTCGAGTCTGATGGTGTTTTGTCTCTCGGCAGCTGCTTTTCTTAGCGTGGTAGCTATTGCTCCCTGCAGTGCAACACACCAGCTAATAGGAGTTTGTCATGTTCATAAAAGCGATAATCTCCGCGGTCAACCACTGGTAATTATCTATCGTATATGGCTGAGTCAATATTAAGGCATTCTCTTTCTCACAGTCTGTCTAGATCAATCAGTAAGACCCTCAAAGTGCACATAAATCCATTTGTTGTGTTTACATGTGGAGGGTTGAGATGTGAGCACACATCAGCATCCTGGGGAGACATATAGAAGTATTTTTTTTTTTCTATACAGCTACAAAATGATCATAATTACAAAAAAATGAGCCCCTAGCAGCACAGTTCCTGTGAGTACAGCTAGCAGACAATAGCACCTCAGCAGGAAGGACAAGCATGAAGTCACTTCCTGCTCTGTACTCTGGTCAGCCAGACTGTCAAGGGCTTTTGAGATTCTCAAAAAAAATATCTTATTAGCTTCAGCAAATAGGATAATGCACAACGTTTACGTGTATATATAAGTCAAAAAGAGCAGGAGCATGCTTCCACTGTAACCTGTGCATGTATGTACAGGCAGAAAAGCTTGCCAAGCAGATAAAAGGCTTCCTGTTAGCCACCTTGCTGTACTCATTGTATTTTGCTTTGCAGCACACTTAAAAGGCCACTTTGATAAGGCTCTTAGACAGAGCAGCAGGTGGAAATTCTGTCCAAACACAACAGCGATGCTGTAAGTCTCAGCATGTCACCTTACCTATGTGGCCATGTGGACACCATTTCACTTCTCATCCACAGGGTCTGTAAGAAGAGAGGAAAACATAATCTAAGCAGACCTGACCAACATATTTAGTTTAGAACAGATTTGGTTTGTAAATTCACCTCTGGTCTGATTTTTGAGGATTCCACTATTTCAAGATTTCTACAGGTCTTTTTCTGTCTTCTTTCTCTCTTTCAGACACTTTCTTCCCAGGTCTAGTCTTTATACCCGCAGTCTCAATCAACGTATATTCATGTACAGTACATAAATAAGTCAAACATAAAAAGCCTAGACACAAGAGGTTTGCAGGAGGCTAATGGTGTAATGGTGTTTCAAAGCACAGAGCCCTGAGGTTTCACTGAAGTATATCACGTGAACAGGTAATGTAGGTGGCTTATGCAAGAGCTTTACTTAAATGTTACTTTTAGCTTCCCAAAAATCTGTTGAGATTTGATCAGTCAAGTTTGACCTCAACAAACCAGTGCTTTGTGCAATGACCAAAATGCATACACGGTTTCATACAACTGTATTTTCCTGAGATGTGAGTATGCTCTATTTCTAGTTAAGATAAATGAATAGTAGCTGTAGAAAAGAGTAGAGTAGTGCTAAGAGTGTCTATGTTGGTGTGCCCAGCTCCTTGTTACTCTCACAAACAAGCACTCCTGGCTTGATGGCAGGTACTTTGTCTGTTTTTCTTTTGCTAGAGAAGTACTTTGGTAATTTATGTGTTTTGAGCAACAAGCATGTGGCTGTTGACTATGACGCACAGATGATTGAGGTCATCACTGTTCTCTCTAGATCCTTCTACATACATACATCTCCCCCTTTTGCTTCACCTATTCAAATTGTACTAACCTAAACATTTAATTGCAAATCAAACATAATTAAACTTGTAGAAGGGCATGTCATGTTTTTCCTTGTGTTTTGGAGTTGGAAACAGATCCATCTATGTGCATTAACACTTGGCAACACCTCATACCTCAATGTTGGGGCATTTGTGGATCCAATAAGGTGTCAAATGACAACAAGTGTGATGGTTGGGTTGGTACTTGTCTGGGGGCAGGAGGTATTGCAGGGGGTCATAGCTGATGACCTTCAGGCTCCCTTCTAAGGCTGTGTTGGAGTGTGGAGGCTGCTGATTGGCTGGGCTGGCCAGCGAGGCGGGTTGGCAGGTGCTGGAGATAGGGCCACCTGTTTAGCCATGTGCTGATTTAGTGATCCGTTTACTTGGAGCCACAGGACAGCCGAAACGTGCCAAGTCATTTAAGAAGGATTTACGATTGTGCTTTCCCACGCTTTGGTTTGTAATACACTCCCAATCACAGCTCTTATATACAAATATAGTGCTGGATTTTCTTCACATCTCAGCCTTACGTATTATTCTCACTTCTAGCACTTGAGCCAGTGAAAAATAAATGTGGCAGCTCCATCCATCACCCCACAGCATGCATGAACAGGCCCTCATTGTTTGGGCATGTCATAGTGTCTCTGTGTCACATATTTCATGACCTGCATTATGCGATCTTGTGTTCTGGCACAGGCACTGGGTGTGCCACTGGGGTTAGGTTGCCCCATCCTTATCCCGCCTCCAGTCCTTCAGCCCAACCACACTGCTGCCCACATAATGAGCAGGTTGAGGCTTTAATTTGCAGGTCCTGCTGGAATCTGTGGCACTCTTGGGGAGAAAGTGCATAGTTTCTCGGGTAAACACAGGCGTTCGGGTGCAAAGAGGCCTCAATAAACAGGAAATGACTCAGGAAGGCGTTGCTCGGAAAGAGCGAGCAAAAGCCACTTTTGCCGACCCACCCATAGTTCTATGGGCAAGCTGAGCACCTCAGAAGAAGCAAACCCTTAGTGGACATTGCACACTGTAGGATGTGGTGTTTTCAAATTTCTTTATGTACAGGACATGTTCATGTGTGTGCATATGCCAGTGTGTATGTATGTATGTGTCTTACAAAATATGCCTTCAGTTAAACGCTGGTAAAGCAGCAGATATTTTCTATTTTGTTTCAAGAACATCTTGTTTCAAGAACATCTTGTTTCAAGAACTTTTTAGTATTACAACCAAGCTGGGACATAGTTATTTAATTAAAAGCATGTATAATTGTTTCCATGAAGTGAGCTCTGCCTGAGCATGACAGCTGTACCATGTGCACACCGCGCATTCCTTTAACATGAATATGGCCTCAGAAGCAAAATTCTACCTACATTTGTATCTTTTTAGGCAAGTATGTTGATTGGAACACAAACTTGTACCAGTTTTCAAAATGCTCACCCTAGGTTCACACGTCACATATGCACAAAAGAAACAGGCTTTTCCATGTAATAAGATCAGTATGAATGCACTTATTTCTCTTAGAATAATCAGTCTATTTCATGCTCAAATAACCATTAATGGCCAGATATGACAATCCATTATTTTAGCACTTGACATGCTCTGTGAGTGGCAAGTGTGCTGGAAGAAACTCAAAGCAGCTTCCAAATGGCTGCGCTGTGGGACCTTCTTATGTGAGGCTGCCATCCAACTGGGTGGCTTATGTTAACTGAAAAATAATGAAAAATGTATTGAAACACACACACACACACACACACACACACACACACACACACACACACACACGCTTACACAAAGCCATGTCTTGCTATACATGTGAGGACCCTCCACTGACATAATTATTAATGCAGCTAATTAATGCTATGCGTAACCTTAACCCTAAACCTAACCCTCGTCTCAACAATGAAACGGCAACTTTTTGGCTCTTTTATTTTTTTATTGTTGTTAAAAACTACAACAAAAAACCCACTTTCCTTATGAGGACCAGCAAATTGTCCCCACAAGGTCAGAAATATCATATTCCTATACTTGTGTTTCCACAAAGACATGTTAACACACACAAACACACACACACACATGCATTTTAAGCAGGAATATGACTGCGTATGAGAGATATAGACAGAATAAAAGAAACATCATTTGGTTTCTCCAGAACTAAACACAGTGGCTAATGCGGTAGCAATGGAGAGTGCATCACACCATTAACCATATTTACCAGATCAGTCACTGGACAGCTGGCTACACTAGACCCAAGTGTACATTTTAAATACCCTACTGCTTCCATTTTATATATATATATATATACAGAATGTGGTTGATAGACACTGACATGCCCTTGTTTAATATTTCATATAGTTTGCAAACTAAAACTTCTCAGAATAACTGGATAACTGTAAAATAATCTGTAATCTGTAATCTCTAGCTGTACATTCACAAGGTGGACTAACTAACGTATGTGTGTCTAATAAAGTGGCCAGTAAGCAGCACAGCTGTACTTGATACATGTATACCAGTGCCACACCCTTTAAAATGTTCCCTTCATATCCCTGTGCTGAGAATGATAACGGTCAGCGGTGGTCCCATGACGATCCCGTTTCATTAATGGATGGGATAGAGACTGACAAACTGCCTGCAGCTTGAGATGCAGTCAGTAACTGTAGACCTGCAAAGAACATCTAGTGTGCATAGGGTCAGTGTAGATATTATGGCTGTAATCAAATACAGATACATTATTCAGAATGGACAGATTATGTCTCCTAAGCGGATATGGGTACAGATACAAATACTGAGGCACACTGTTAGTTTTTCTTTTCATCTGAGATGTCTTCCAGTAGCCTGAACATAACAATGGTGTACTGAACTAAAAGAAATTCGACATATTTTAATACTAACTGGCCAGAAATTCACAAAGAAACAAGATTTTATTTATAGAGCCAGGCAGAACATTTGCTATGCACGGGGAAGCATATCTGGTCTAAAAAAAATTATTTTAAGAGTAATATTGTATGCAGACATTGTGCATGCTATTCATTGTTCTAAAATTATACAAATTTGGCAGATGCCCTTATTCAGAGTGAATTACATTTTATCTCATTTACACAACTGAGAAGTTGAGAGTTAAGAGCCTTGCTCAGGGGTACAGCAGTGGCAGCTTGCATGGGGATGGGGGGGTGGGGGGGACTGAGTTTGAACACACTCACAACCTTCTGGTCAGCTGTCCAACAGTGAAATTCACTGCCCCTTCTGGAAAAAAAATTATCCAGGCTTTATAATGAAATGCTGTCTAAAGGACCCCATTTTAACTCACAGCAACACTGTGTCCCAGCTTAGTAGGTAGATTCAGAGATCATGTCCAGTGCCCTTTTCTGATTTTCTGGAATGTAAGAAACAGAATGTTATATGGTGGCTGTTGTTATCAACTATAAACAGTACTTGCCTTATTATGGTTAGAGAATGCACACTTTTTTCTAGTAGCCTTTTTCTGTGTTTCCAGTATGTCCCAGCAGGTGTATAGTTATAGGGTTCACATTTCATTTAAAACAAACAAACAAACAAACAAATACTTCCACAAATGCAATGTCTGTTTCTAGTTACAGATACTAACTACAGGGGTTGGACAATGAAACTGAAACACCTGTCATTTTAGTGTGGCTAAATTGGACCAGCCTGGTGGCCAATCTTCATTAATTGCACATTGCACCAGTAAGAGCAGAGTGTGAAGGTTCAATTTAGCAGGGTAAGAGCACAGTTTTGCTCCAAATATTGCAATGCACACAAAAGGTAAAAAGGATCCCTACACCATACTAATAAATTATTGTGCTCTAAAACCAGGTGTTTCAGTTTCATTGTCTAACCCCTGTAGATACATATAGTACTGTTGTATTAAACCCCCAGTAGATACAGTATATAAAGTAGGTGTGCATAGATAATGGACTGTGTATATGTATGTACTTTGTATGCTCAGTACAGTAGCCTGAATAAGCCTCCACAGTCTCACTGTGTTTGCATGTGCATGTGTGCATTATATGTGAATTTTCCAATTTTATTGCAGAAATTAAGAACCAAAGGCCATAGTGACTGTGCCAGTCCTGATCCTGATGACTGTTTTGGCCATAGTCCCCTCATGGATGACCGTTTGGGCAAACTAAATGAAGAGAGTGATTTAATATACAAGCGCTCTGGTGTAAGTACTGCTTTCTCTTCTGCAGGTTTTGTTGATCCCTGTTTCTATGTTGATATTCACTACAGGCCTTAAACAAGAAAGAACACAGAGGCTGCGATAGCCCGGACCCTGATGCCTCATATGTCCTCACACCCCACACAGAAGAAAAATATAAAAAAATTAATGAGGAGTTTGATAATATGATGCGAAATCATAAAATCGTAAGTAAATGTAATATTTTTGCTTGGCTTTGTGGCAGAAAGGATGCTCCCTCCCTGTTTTGTTTTTCTTCTTTTTCCCCTCATTATCCCACCCTACAACCTCTGTCCACAATTTTTATGCAGACCTTTTTAAGTATTAACCTTTTACATTTTTTTAGTTGGAAGTATATTTTGTTTTCCTCTGTTCATTATTTAATTCTACGCTGTTTTTTGTACACCCCGATAAGATCACATTGTTTGGATAGGTGTCACCCTTTTGGAAAGCTCATCTGCAGAACTAATTTCACAATATTAGGCTTTGCCTTAATCAAACAATTCATTGAATTGTAGCTGAATGCCTTATATAATGAGCTTTTTTTTAAACCATAGAGACAGATTTACAATGCCATGAAAAATATTTCCCTGGGACATGTCCTTTAGTTCACTGCAGTTATACAGCTGTGGACAGATATGAAGGCTGTAGTGATTGATGCGTTATGTTCCACGTGCTGAATTTTTGCATCCTTGTAGATCAGGAAATTGAATTTTTTTTCCCTTCAGAGCTGCATTATACTTGGGCCATGTTTGAGAGAAAAGGATTGTGGAGAACTTAAGTATTCTCTTTCTTTCTCTGCCTCATGTTCTCTCATTAGAAACCCATTTCCTCGACTAGCCAATTTCTTTAGTCCTTGAAAGGCATCAGTCGCTCCCCCAATCAGCCTGCTTCATCTACCTCCAGACTTCAAGCTAATATGAAGACTTTTTATACAACCTGAAGACATTTTACATTTTTTTTTTTCTTGATACAATGGTGATCTTATTGTGTGTGATGACCATAACATTTTGCAACTGAGACTCTGAGGACACAAGCCACATCCACTGTCCAATCTGCACATGAACAAAGCACCACTTCTTTGTGCCATTAACACACTAATAATATCACTAACGTGCTCACTGTAGTGTGCTGCCAACGGAGTGGTTTCGCTTTCACTGCTCACACTGACCCACCCAGAAATCACTGAGGTTAATCAGCACTGCACTGTCCTGATATATTCTACTTTATAAAAATACAGTATGCTGTTTACAGTTGGGTCCATAAGTATTTGGACAGAGTCCCAATATTTGTCATTTCGATTCTGTACATCACCACAGCGGATTTGAAACGAAGCAGTTTCAAGCTGTGATTAAAGTGTGGACTTTTCCTTTAATATTGAGGTTAAACAGAAATATTCATCAATATACAATGACAAATTAAGATGTCTGGAATCATGCAGTCCAAAGAGGTACTGAGGTGAGTGAGGCGATCATTAGGCTGAAAACACAAAACAGATGTATAAGAGAGTTAGCCGTAACTTCAGTAGTGGCCAGTATATACATTGTTAAAAAGAAGGAACTCAGTGACACCAAAAGGCCTGGATGAGCATGGAAACAAGCAATATGGATGATTGCAGAATTCATTGCTTGGTGATCCACCAGGAAACTATTTATCACATATAGGACTGAGACACTTATTATGGCCTGTTGTTTATAGTGTATGCCAATATTTGTGCTGAGGTGGCAATAAATCCAATGAAGAATCAATTATCTTGGTGAAGAAAAAACCTTTCACAACCTCTAGCCAAATCTTGAAGAAGTAGGCGTATCATTGTCAAGTCTACAATCAAAAGATTGAATGTAAGTCATGAATTTATGAAGAGTATTTACCTCGAGATGTCAAATATGGTAGGAGCAGGGTTATGGCATGGGCATTTATGGCTGCCAGTGTAAATGGGTCACTGATGTTTATTGATAATGACTGCTGATAGAATTAGCCGGATGAATTCTAAAGTGTATAGAGTTTCTGCTCAGATTGAGTCAAATGCAACAAAACTGATAGGGCAGTACCTCACAGTATAAATGTATAATGACCCAAAACATACTGCAAAAGCAACCCAAGAGCTTCTCTTAAGGCAAAGAACCAACAAGCAAACAGCAACTGAAGGCAGCTGCAGTAAACATCTGGCAAAGCATCTGAAGGATTTGCATTGAAGTATTAAGAAATTAGCCATACATTTATAGTGTTAGTTTGTCCAGTTACTTTTGAATCTTAAACAATGGAGAGACTATAGAATGAATAATTCCTAAATGGTTAATTTAAATTTTTTTTTAAACCGCCTTGAATTAAAGCTGAAATTCTGCTCTGCAAGAACACCTTGATTGCTTCATTTCAAATACATTGTGGTGGTGTACAGAGGGAAAACGATGGAACTGCGTCCCTGTCCAAATACTTATGGACCTGACTGTGTATGTTCACTTATTGCAACAGAAAGGACAATAGCTTAATCGTTTGTAAGCAGCATACGCTACAGGTAGAAGTCTGATCGAACTAATTGTATCTCACTTCAAATCGAATTGTTCTAGTCGAGTGCAGTGCTGACTATTGCTGTGCTGGAATGGTGATGTCCTACTGATTTATGCATGTTAATTTGTGTATACAGTATCTCTGTGTTCTTATGCCTGTTGAAACCGGTCTGTATGCACAGTGCCGAAACACACCTGTAACCGACAGTAGACCGTGTTTCTTACACTAGATAGCTGAAGGTGATCCTGAGATTTTTCTCCAGTGGTTACCTTTTTTCCACTGTGCTATCCATCTTCTGATTTACCCCATTGTTTGTTAAAAGCACTAAAGGCTAGGTGTCATCTTGCACTTCTAGGCCTAGAGATATGTATGTTCTCGCACACAGAGGATACGAATCTTAACACTGGAATTGTATGGCTATGAGTAGAAGTAACTAGATAATGATTACAATGAATAAAATCTACCTCAGTTGTGATTTTACATTATTTTCTCTAGTATTGTGTGCTTGTAACTGATAACTTCTCTGACCAAGAGCCACTAAACCTGGTTGTGTGTGTGTGTGTGTGTGTGCTTGTGTGTATGTGTTGCTTTGTGTGCATTGGTTCTCCTCCCTGCAGCCCACCGCTTTGCCGCAGCAGAATTTCTCCATGCACGTGGCTGTGCCGGTGACAAACCCCAACTCCATGAGCTACAACCCCGGGGGCATTCTGAGTAGCCAGGGCCTGTCAGCTGCTGCTACAGCCTCACTAAGCGAGGCCGCCATGCTGTCACCTCCCCAAACCTCTCTTCAAAGAAACGTGGTGCCTGCCGGTGCCCCCCACAGGCCACCCAGCACGGGCAGCGCAGGTCAGTAGAGCATTACCTCACAACGTTTAGGGGTCTTACTGCAAATAGATTTTTATAAAAGTTATTGTAGGTTTACGTTTCTGGTGCTGTATTTTCCTCTTATGCTCTTATGTCTTGCCGCTTTGAGGGATGAACCTGTGGATAGGTTTAAAGCTCTGGGGAGAAAAGCTACTTTCTTGTCTGCCAGTCAACAATTTTATCCGATCTGCAATGCAACATTTTTATTTCGAATGTCTCAGTAAGCTGCCCATAGCCGGGAGCTCAGAGAGCAAGATTGGCCGTGCTCTCAGGGTGGGAGGGGCAGCATACGTTCTCCTTCCATGTCAATCAGCGCGACACTGTCCAGTCACGGGCGTCTGTGAGCTCATGCATACAAGAGGTGGGCGGGAGCGCTTACACTCCGAGTGCGTTACACCGAAAGTTGCATGAGCAGCAGCTCGAAAAGAGGCGGCGGCTTGCATCACGTGCATCAGAGGAAGCACACGATGGCTTTGCCCTCCCTGACTGGCAGTTAGTCGTGTGACAAGGGGGGAAGCACTGATGGGTGGGAATTGGAGACGACTAAAATTAGGGAGAAAATCAGGGGGAAAAAAAATGTCTCAGTAAGCAGTATCGATCAAACTGATCGAACTGAAGTGGTTGGAACGCAAAGAATTCTTGGCTGGTTGTAGATGTATACAATATTTATAATCAGTGTGTGATCCAAAGTTACGCAAAGTATTATTTTATGATTCAATCGTGACTTTGGGTTTTACTTTCATTAACAAGCCCTTCTGTTTTTGGTTAATGGTATCTGCTTACAGTAGCACCAGTGGGATTGAGCACTCACTTCACCTCTAGGTAAAGAGACCAGTGCAGCAGCGCTTTAGTTTTTTAGTCTGTCTCTCACTTCTCTCGCCTTCTCATCTATACACTCTGCTGAAACAGAAAGAAAGCGTGGTGGAGTGTGCAGGCAGGGGAAGTTGGTCAGTGTTTCAGAAGGCCACTGAGGTGTTACCACAAAGCCCCATATACTGACCACAGCTTTGGCCAAGCGCTCTTACATACTCCACATGCATATGTTACACACTTCCTGTCAACCCACACCTGCAGATGTGTCTGAAAGCTGAAGTTTCAGTTCTGCTATTTAGGAGTAATATTCAGTGACTGTGGAAGTGTATTTTTATTTGGTGGTCTGTTGAATATAAAACTTTTTTTCTTTATTTCTGTTTATTTTTAAAGCATGTTTATGCTTTATATTATAATAGGGCTGGGCTATGTGATAATATAATATCTATATTGTTATAAATGATATCATATATTACAAGATGGTAAATAAACGTATCCTAAAACTCAGTAGTATCAAGAATTTAAATGTTTAGAGTTTAAATGTTAGGAAAGAAAAGCTGTGAAGCTTAAAATGGTTTTAAGATGGATTAAAAATAAGGAAATTAAATGTTTCTAGATAAAAGGTATAGTAGTATAAAACAGAGTGACTGTTTACTGTCACAACCCTTCGGTTATTTTTTTGTCTTGCTGACTGTCCACAGTTCTTCTGGAGAATTTGACTGTTTCTTTCTTGCGTGTTATTCAAATTGTTGTGTCTGAATAGTGGTCTGCTACGTGCTATGCTGTTTTTGTACTGACAGACAGGTCCAAACATCTTTCTGTAACATTTTGTTTGGAAAAAATACAGTACAGGCCAAAAGTTTGGACACACCTTATTATTCAAAGCGTTTTCTTTATTTTCATGACTATTTACATTGTAGATTCTCACTGAAGGCATCAAAACTATGAATGAAC
>JAOTRJ010000038.1:21753703-21766684 GCA_028564905.1 Leptodoras praelongus | reverse complement strand
GTACTAGAAGACTCTCCAAGTAAAATATAAATCGAATTTTCTTGGCGACCTTTGGTGGAGCTTGCATTGTTCTCCTGAGCCAAAGCAATATGTCTGCACTCACTAAGGAGGTACTTTTCAGCATCATTAATTAAAACTATAATTAGAATTTGGTCTGTTTTCCACTTAGTCTATTAGGGAGGCAAAGCTTTGATTCTGGCAATCCATTAGACATTTCTCACTGGCTTCCCCCCCATCCAACATGCTACACTTGCTTAAGGTAATGATAGCTCAGTAGCATTCAGGCCTCATCTAGTGCCTTGTGGTGCTTTCTGGAGAAATGGCATTTTCTGTTTTTTCGCTTTCAAAAGAAAACAAAGTGTTTGTGTTTGTAAAGCCAAGCTATTACATAAGTGGGTTCCCAAAGGATGTTGCATTATTCAGAGCTGTAAGAGGCTTTGTTTGGCTACGTGCAACCTAATAATGCATCCTCTCCATCTTCCACGTTCATTTATGGAGGATTTTGTACTGGGTTCACTCGATGGGACGGAATCCAACTTGAATCAGACATAAACCTTGTTCTCTAACAGGCAAACCGCATCCCAAATATGTGATAACTGCACCGTGATTCTCCACAGTTAATGATGAGAACATTAACCCTGAGATGCTCTTTAGAAGTTTTATCTGCTTCTATGAATATATCCTTTAAGTTCCTTTAATAAAGGGGCTGGGTGTAGATGTAAAACGAAGAGGTATATCTTGATGTATAAATATAACATCGTTATTGGCAGCCTTTGTGAAAAAAGAAAATGCATATCTGCAGTGTTCCTAGCTCCACCCACATGTTCTTATTTTAGTCACAACTATTTTAATAGTGGGAACACTGGACACGTGAGTTTTTTTTTTTGTTTTTTGTTTTTTTTAATATTTGTATTTCATTTCAATTGTAAAAAAGACCTATAATTGAAAAAGAGTTTACACTTCAGTCTGGATTAAAATAAAACCTTCAGATAATACCTACATCAGTATTAATAACGTACAGCACAGTTCTACATAGCAGCTGGGTTGCCTAAACGATTTTCTTTTCTTGATCAGCCTCATTTACAACACTGTGTCAAACGTGAGGGTTTTTTTTTTTGTTTGACACTGAGCCAAGTGTGGGTTTAACACCACACAACTACACGAGTTTGTTGCTCCTTTGTTGAGTTTCGGTTACCCGGTGCAAGGCAACACCTCCAAGTTTCAGAGTAGAACGTTTGGATTGCTTCAAGGCAATGATATCATAGATTAGCCCTCCCTCTGATCTTTATCAGTGATGCTGCTGCCTGATGTTAGTGTGCCTTTTACAGTCAGATCAACACGTTTTCCTTCCTCTCTGCATCAGTTTTGCACAGACCCCTCCTACCAGCCACATGCATACTCCCTCTAGCACATGCACTTTATATTTCCTGTTCAAATTATACATTGTTTGTGGATCCAGCAGGTGCTGCAGTGTGGTGTGTTCTTTATGTCAAGGGTATCGTTTTAGACGGCATTTATAGTATGATAGTTCAGTTTTAAAATTCATCATCACTACAAATTGTACTTGCATGTCACTGTCAGTCAAACTGTATCCATTGACTCCTTCATTATTTTCATATAAAGACGCTTGTACAGAAAGAAACGCATTACTTTTTGAATTACTGAATTTTGATAATATGCACTAAGGATTTGTCTTGTGTCTTGAATGAAGGACCATACTGGGGCAAATATAGCTTATTTTCTTTTGGTATTCAGATATTCATCTATGTGTAAAGCTGATCTCAGTACACTACAGCAAAGTTTAAAGCTTTAGAGGATAAATATGTTCACCGTATAGAATGTCTTTTCATAGGAGCTCTTTAAACAGACCCAAAATTGTTCAGTTTTACTCGAACACAGTACAATATTGCATGGCTTGAATTCATGCATATTCATACAGTACACTGCAGCAGATAAAGTTATATTCAAAAGTGTGGTAGATTCTGAACTCTGGTCAGGCATCTCCATGTCTTTTCTCCACGCTCGGTGCTCTCCTTCTGTGCTCTCTCTCACAGAACATGAACACGAGGAAGAACATGGAGAACAACCTCTGGAAATAGCGTCATGCTTTGCTAAGCATGTTAAATGTCAAGCAAGTGGAAATGAAATGATTCCTTTCCTATAATGGATTTCTCACGTGTTTGCTTTAAGAAGCTGTTTTGTTTGGTTGCTCACTTGAAACCAGTGAAGCTGTATGACCATATGATCACACGCAACAGGAAAGCAGTGCTTGTCCCCAGTTCACAGAGCGAGACAGGCATGCTCTGTCTTCACTGCGTACAGTGCACGTTTGTGTTGTCACGCTGTTATTTTCAGTGGCCAGTAGTAATTCCTGTGTTTGTTTTCCCGGGGCTGCACGTTCGTGTGACCCGTGATTGTTGGAGAATAAGTCGAGCGGTCGTGTGAAGGAAACTCCAACAATGCGGGCCAGCAGATGGTAGAAAGACAGCTTTGTAACGAGCTGATGTTCACACAGGGAGCTGGAAAATCCGGCAATGAATATATGGATGGCCATGACGTCAAGCATGAAGATGCAGTCACAATAGACTGCACTCGTTTTCTCATCAGGAACTTCACTTTTAGTGAACTGTAGTGTATTACATTAAGCAGACTCAAAGCTGGTACTTTGTAAACTATTTACGAACACTTGGTAGGTTTTCTTGTTTTAAAGTTTATGTTAAAATTAGTTTATGTGTTAAAAGTTGCATTATGAGTACAATTATTATTATGTTCTGTTTCTAGTAATAAGGAGAAATGATTAATTAAAAAAGGATATTCCTTTTTTGGATAGGTCCAGTGTATTGTAAGTAGAAGAAGGACAAGGTGCTATTTAGGAACAGTACAACAGAACCTGATGTCTACCTGCAGTGAAGCACTAGTAAAGCTTTATACTTTCTTTCCCAGTGGAGCTTTAATAGTTTTTTTATGGCAGTAAGTGGTTGCGCTCAACTCTAACGACTTTAGCCATTCGCATCTTAAAAAGCTCAAGTCACACTACATTTGTTAAACCGAATTGCCTCCCTCACCCATGGACGCACAAAGCCGGCTTTGATATGTTCACTCACTGAGAGAACCGAGGGCTCATCAGTTCTAAAACGCTCGTTTTATTTTCGTAAATGTGCGGGATAATTAAAGAGTCTATTATAACTTTCCCAGAGGGTTGGGAACACTTAACGTTGCATGCCACTCTATGCCACGACTGCAGCTGCGTAATGGCGTGTTGTCGACTCGGCTTGCGGCTGATGAGAATCGGATGATTGGAACAACGTCCCGTGATGCGCTACATCTCGGTGTGTCTCCACAGGAAACGGCTTCGTGAACCCCAGGGGCTCTCCAGGACTTCTGGGTACCAGCAGTGGGAATGGACTGGGAAAAGTTATGCCCACGAAATCACCGCCTCCGCCAGGGGGAAACATGGTTATGGGGAACCGAAAGCCAGACCTGAGAGTGGTCATACCACCGTCCAGTAAGGGAATGATGCCTCCACTGGTGAGTAAAAATGATAAGTGTTATTTTCTCCATCTTTGGTGTAAATGTAATACAGCACACACAAAAAGGTGTGTTCTAGTTGTATTTTTGTACGTTTTGTGTTTGTATGTTTTGTTGGACTGTGTGTACTACTGTCAGTGACGTCCTTTCCCCTGCATTTGTGTATCCAATAAGAAAAGTAGTGGTGTAGATGCAAAAGGAGGAACAGAGTGGAATATCTCCAAGGCCCAGGTGCCATCACACTCTCTCAATTATTTATATAGAAATTAGTGGGCCTCTCTAATGATAATAATTAAGGCCCTGACAGTTCAGACCACATTCCACACCTGAGGCAATGCTAGCCTGTCGCCTTCATAAATCACTGCAAAGGTAAAAAAGAACAAAAGGGGGAAAAGAAACCTTTCCAGAATTGGCCCACGTTGGGCTTGTTTCAGCCTTGCATGGCACTCAGCATGGAGTGCTTACAGAGTTGTTTGGGGAATATTGCCATCGTTATGTAGGGTCATTCTCATGCATTGGCTGTTCTGTGTAAAATGTGGGGTATGTGTGTTTTTGCTTTCCAACATCTGGAAGTAGTAGAGTTTGTGTATGAAACAACATAGAATCTACATTCCAGGCTGGTGATATTAGCAGCCTGGTGGATTATGTGTGTGTGTGTGTGTGTGTGTGTGTGTGTGTGTGTGTGTGCGTGTTAGGATTGAGGACTCCCCCTCTGTGTGCTTCAGACAGACAGGCTAATGCAGGGGCAGGCGGTGTGCCCTGCAGACAGCCTGTCATTAGGATATAATGGCATTAAATTAATCACATCCCTAGTGTGACAGAGTGGGGATGAAGGCTTAATCAGAAGCCCAGAGTGCGAGCCAGATAATATCTTGTCGCCCTTGTCGTGTCTCCTCAATGTTATTGATTGAGTGTTAAGACAGTTGTGTCTCCTACCTGACAGCGACTACGGAGAGTTCTCTGTCTATTTATTTGGATTTCCTCGTAAGTAACAGTGCTCATTTCTCAGGTGCACACAAGCTGGTTATAGTTGTCCAGATTCAGACTGTTGGACAAGGCTGAGAGACGAAAAGCCACATACAAATAAATCTAAATAAATCTAATGAACAAAATTTCACTTGTGTACGACATACACATTGTAACACCTTTAACGCTTTGTATCTTCTCCGCTCAATTATCAAACTTTTGAGTAGTTGTAAAAGCATTATTCTCACATTAAACCCAAGTTGTTTAGCTGCTAATTTTATCCACTGTCACTTTTCTGCAGGATTGCTACAGCACATCCTCAGCCCAGTGTAGTTTGTTACTCCCCTGTGGTGTCGCTTTTTTCCCCATCCCCTCCAGTAAGACCTGATAATGTAAGTGGTGGGTATAAATGTATAAAGGAGAAGTGAAGGATTTCATGTAGTTTTTGGATTCAGTGGCCACCGTACTGATGAGTCCTACATAAAATCACATCTTAGTATTGAGGTCAAGTCCCTGAGAGAGCGTTCCTTGAGCGTTTAAAGACCAGCTCTCCTACAACGCTCTACACTAATGAAGGCAGCTATAAGCTACATGGGCTTCATTTGGATTGCATTGGGTCGCTCTTACAACAACCAAACTGAAACCACATTCACACTCATGACAAATTTGACTAGAGAGCGCAATTCATTTGACTGCTGGATTACCTCACAGGTAACTTGAGTAGCATTTTGATTCTTTGTCATTCAAGTGGATTTGAATGAACTTTTGCTAAACGGTACTGGGAGGGGGGGGGGGTACGTTTTAGTGGGGTTTGCATTCGATTTCTACACTGATATGATCTTTTTCTGTTTGGTATAGTCGGAGGAGGAGGAGATGGAGTTGGTGAGTTTGTCTGGATGAAGAATTACATCCCTCACCTTTAGAACATGTGGCACATTATTGCTTTTTTTTTTTTTTTTTTTAAACACATTACTAATACGAGTGCACTTGCTTGAGCTGGATGCCAGTTAAACCTGGCTAAGCTGAACTGCGGATGTGTTTACCAGTGTGCTGTGCAAAGGCAATCTGGTTTGAGTTTTGTGTCTCTCACTCACACTGCATGGTTTCTTCAGTCTGGTCAGGTGAAGGTTGAAAGTCCCAACTACCACAGAGTGTCTCAGAGGAACTCTCTCTCTCTCTCTCTCTCTCTCTCTCTCTCTCTCTGTGTGTGTGTGTGTGTGTGTGTGTGTGTATATGAGATCATCCACAAAGAAAATCCCCTGAGACTAATTAATCAATAATTTCAGTATTTGTGTGTAGCTTTCCAGTTTGTAAAGTTTTTGCTCTCCAGACCGTTTTCTTCCTTTTCTAGAGTCTGGTTACTTCGTTTGAGATGATGTCATACAAAGATAGAGCACAGGCCAGAATGATGTCATCCTGTTGAAGGGAGAGGCCAACCACAGCTAGCTGTTATTTCTGCCTCCAAAAAAGTACAGAGGTTTATGCAAAGCGATAGCAAGATATTAACTGAGCCATGATAATGTGCGACTCCTTGAGAGATGCCTATAGGTCTTTTCCATGCATATTCAGTGAGCCATTTTTTCAAACAGAATAATTTCTCGCCGTAACTTTCGCATGAATATATTGTAGAATAATGACTTTTTGAGAAACACACACTAACCTTTGTTCACATTTAAACCACTAAGTCTTGCATTAATGGGAAAATATTCAGCAGCTGAACTTTAAAGTTGAAGCAAAAGTCTTTTTACATGAAATCATTGACCATTTATACTTCCTGCACCCTTTCTAAGAGTTTGGAGTGCGTGCGTGCGTGCGTGCGTGCGTGCATGCGTGCGTGCGTGCGTGCGTGCGCACACATGTGCACGCATGTATGCAGGTTTTTTGTTTTATGTGTGTGTGTGTGCGTGCAGACTTGGATATACTTTCTGTCTGTGTGTGTGTGTGTGAGAGAGAGAGAGAGAGAGAGATGGATATCTTTTTATGGGGACTAATTGTCTCCACAATGACAGGAATATGTGGCAGGTTAACCTTGTGGGGACATCTGGCAGGTCTCAGTGAGCAAAATAGCTTACAATAGCTTAAGTCCCAAAAGACATTTGGTGTAGGCATAGCATTATTTAGCTATGATTAGAGACAGTTCAGTTGAAATATTCCAGTATAATAGAAATACAAGTGTGTGTGTGTGTGTGTGTGTGTGTGTGTGTGTGTGTGTGTGTAAACCGCATGAACACAATTTCCAGGAGTGAAGGAATGCTTGCATTGCATGCTTGTCACCACACTGAGATGTATTCACAACAAGTCACTGCATTACCTTAAACATACCAGGCAAGTGGTTTGTTTTGACACTGAATAAAGCCCTTGGGGGAATTCAAGGTAAAGGCTTGAAAGGAATCTTCCCATATTTAATTTAAATTTAATCTTTCTAGCTGGACTTTTTTGTGTGTGAAAATGTTATAGTTGAGTTTATACCTTCTTAGTATAAGGTTCTGAGTGTAGGTCTTATTAACTAAAACAGAATGCCTACAATGACTTTAGCCTGGGAAAAAATAGAAGATAAAGGGAGGAGTACAAGAAATATTAAAGTAGCACAAGGCATTTAAAGTGTCAGCCAATTGTTCGGTATGGTACAGATTAACAGATTAAGCACAGCTGTTTGATCACACTTCTAATGTGGAGCATGTCTGTGTTGTCCTTTCAAACACAAGTTGGCTGGGGAACTGTGTTGGTCCAAGTGATACGGCGTGTTATAGTATTTTGGTGAAGCTACAGCGCCCCATTGTGGTGGGCAAAAAAAATCCATAGAAAGATAGCTTAAGGTGTTCGTGTTTTTATAGTTATACACTGCTGATGGTGGCCATGGTAATCTGCTGGCTGTAGGCATGTCGTGGAGGTCTAATCCATGTCCATGTAATACAATCCGTCCAGGCTGAAACATGTAAACGTCATCAGTGGCAGTCAGGAAAAAGCAGTGAAAATGTTCATTCGTGATATTTATAGTTCATGTCGTGATATTTAAAATAGTTGAGAGTTGTGAGTGTGTATATGAGTAATTGTATCTGGCTTTGGTCTGGTGTGTGCAGAACACTCAGAGGATAAGCTCCCAGACAACCCAGCCTCTTGCCACACCTGTGGTGTCCGTCACCACCCCGAGTCTACCACCACAGGGCCTGATCTACTCTGGCATGCCAACTGCATACAACACCGGTGAGTTTACACACACACGCACACACAGTTAATCACATAGACACATTTTATAGACTAACAATCAGACTCCTTTATTACTGTGAAATTCACATGTATGATATACGCTATATGACACACATAACAAGTAATGACTCACAAGCAGTGATGACAAAATGATGTTACAAAATGACAGTACTGTACGCACACACTCATCTGCTGCACCCAGAATGCTCTCTGGGTGTGTAGGTGTGTGAGGTGTGCTCTTCTGAGTTGCAGAGGAGTGCGATGTGCGTTCTCTCGAGGTGCGGAGGTGTGTGTTGTGCTCACTCGTGACCCGTGTTGTGTTGTTCTAGAATATTCCCTGAGCAGCGCTGAGCTTTCCTCGCTGCAAGGCTTCAGTTCTCCAGGGCTTTCACTGGGCTCCATGTCGGCATGGCAACAGCACCAACTGGGCCAAGCAGCTCTCAGCTCACTGGTGTGAGTAACACAGACAGCATACAGAAACACATGCATGTACACAAACACACGCACAAGCCTACAAGCTGCCAGAAGGTCTCATGCACATCTTGGCAACAAAGTTTTCTACATGCTCTGTCTCAAAAGTGTAAGCAACTGTTTCATTTCTAACATTTCCTGTCCTTTCTCAGGGGTGGTGGTCATTTACCTCAGAGCTCCAGCCAGTCCATTCACACCAGCCCGAACCTCGCCATCAAGTCAGAGCCCATCTCACCTCCACGTGAGCGTGTCACTCCATCCGGATTCCCACAGCAACAGCAGCAGCCTCCCTCCTCCAGCCGCCCTGACATGGGCCGCTCACCGGTGGACAGCCTGAGCTCCTCGTGCTCCTCATATGATGGCAGTGACCGCGAGGACCCGCGTGCTGATTTCCACTCACCGCCGATTGGCCTGAGCCGAGCCCTCGCACCCGGAGCCGACGAGCGCCACAGCCCCTCTGTCAAACGCATGCGTATGGACTCCTGGGTAACATAAAATGACCAGAGAGTGCAAAACAGGCCACACAGGGGAGTGAGAGTGAAAGGCCAGAAGCAGGGAGGGTCATTATTATTATTATTATTATTATTACTATTATTATTACTATTATTATTATTTTGCTTTGTTTTTGTTTGGGAAAGATGTGGGTGTGGCAAAGAAAATTCTAAATATCCCAACCTATTGAAATTAAAGTTGGGTAGTAACCATTATTATCAGATTATTTTAATTTGACTTGTTTTAGAAGGAGGCGGGTGCACAGAAAGAAATTTCAGCTGTCCTGACATATCAGAATTAATGGTGCAACTGAGTGGTGAGAGACAAATCAGTTCTTCAGACTGGTGGGGTTACTTAGAGCAGTTGTTACCAGGTACTTTAAGCAGTTCAGATTTAGCAAATGTCCAACATGTAAAGAAAAACTGGAAGATGTTTGATGGAGGGTGGAGATGTTTCAGGATACTGTAAGGCCTGGTCTGGCACTTGTAGTAGCTATTTCTGCTGTTGAATCTGCAGGGTTGCACACAACCAGAGCAAGTTTAGGTCATTTGCAGGCTCTCACCAGCTGGCCTCTTTAATAATCAAACTTTACACAAACTTACAAATGTTAACTTATTCAGGATTGACTATGTTTCAAAAATGTTTTTGGTTTACAAAGGGAGGTTCATGCCTAAAATGAGATCACACTTACACCGTTTAACATAGGAAGATGAATCACTTCTGTTTGTGCTTTTTTTTTTTTTTTTTTTTTTTAAAAACAAAATTTTAGATTGAAAAACAAGTTAAACAGTAGCCCAGTTGAACTGGAGACAAGAGTCCTAAATTAAAATGCAGCTCAAACAATGGTAAAAAAAAAAAACAAAAACAAGCCAAAGTTCTTTTGTTAGTTAAAGTTTTAAAGTTTTGGTTTGAAAATTCTCATTTCTCTTTCACTATTCATTTCCTCTTAGTTCTATTGTAATGTATTTTGTTACAAACTATGAAAAAAAAATACAAACCAGATCTTTAAACAGATATCTAAAGCCATGAACACTCAAGTGTTCTGTTTGTAAATTAAAGATTTGAGCCAAACCTTTCCTTTTCTTATGTATATAGCAACTTTAATATATATTACCGTCGGTGTAAGTACGTATGTATTGTACTTTCACTGGATTGAAGAAAAAAAAAGTATATTTTTGTGGATTACTGCCAGGTTTACAAGGCGAGATCCTTAATAAGTAGAGTATTCACTGGTTAATATTTACTATTTTGTTAACTATACTGTACTTTCTTTGAATCTGACTTACTGTTGCTATTAATAATCAAAGTGTTTTTATTTGAAAGAAGGATGTTTTATGGGTCGCTTTCCCATTAATAATGGTAAATGTCTGTCCTTAAGAAATTGTAACAGTGCTGTAAGTTTGAAACTCCACTGTCTCTTTTTTCTCTAGTTTTGTTTTTGTAAAAGGATTACTGTAATATTAAGGAAAGCTTTTTTCTTTCTTTCTTTACTGTACACATTGTGGGAGGGGTTGGCCAAGGCTGCTGAACACACTGCCTACTTTCACAACCTTTCAAATGTCAATCAGTGACGTACGTCTGTTCTCACTGAAATATTTTCAACCGACTTGCAGTCACGATTTAGACGAATGCCACCTTTTGTTGATGAAATCTGATTGATACGCTCAGTTCCTTAGGAACCCTTCATCAAATGTCATTTAATGCCCCAATATTATCCACACATTGTAAATACTATAACCGAATACATACATACATACGATGTACAGAACACACTTCCCATTTTCATTTGGTGAATTGGCATCACTAGAATATCGAACCTCTCTAGACTAAGGGAGGCCACTCTGGAAGCGTCAGGCGCTCTGTTGTTGTGTGTGTACGTGTGTGTGTGTGTGTGACTCCGTTTTCGCATCTATCTCTCCACACTGAGGCTCTTTCGGCCATGCTTCTTTCGCCTGCCTCGCACCTCACTGCCCCCTTCAGGTGGAAGAAGCATCAGGGGATTCAGCAGCAAAAAGACAGTTCAAATGCTAGACAATGCAAAACCTATCTCTCTGCTGGATTGCACATGTTTGTACAGTCAGGTTTGGCAAAAAAAAAAGGCTTCCTCTCTTTAAATTCACTATCTATTTCCCCCCCACTCTGTGTGCTCTCGTCCCTTTTTAGATACCTCTCTGCCCTAACAGGCACTATAGCAGCTGGCAATAAGCTGACGTTAATCTATGCAGTCTCTGAACACACACACAGCCCAGCACACAGCACCATCAAGAAGGCTCATTCCCACAGCACTCGCAATGGTAGGATTTAGAATTACGATTGGTTACTGTCATCAGCCCATTAAAGACATTTCCTTGCTTATGAACAGCATCCTCTCTATGTGCACAGATGAGAAAATGACTGTTAACCTTTTAAACCCTTAAGTGCTTGTATATTAAGAAGGCACACGATTTTATTGGCTACTTTTGAAGTACCGCAGAAAGCCATTTCATACTGAGGAACCTTAATGCAGACCCTGTTGTCAATAACTTTCCCTGCCTTAGTGTGTGGGAGCGAGTTAAGCTGAAAAGTGAAGTTTTAAAAAAGAAAATTCATTAGAAATCTATTTTGATGATGTCTATCACTAATGTGCTACCACATTTAATGCCTTTCAGGTTAGATAAGCAATAATGCAAGTGCTGTAAACTGCACTGAGGAGTAATGATATGCAGCACACTTACATTGACACACACACACACACACACACACACACACGGAAGCTAGATTAGGAATCAGGGAGTTTTTCCTCTTGTGCACAGTTAGAGCTGTATTCCAAAGCCTTCTAAATTGTGCATGATATTACTCATCAACATTAATTTCATTCCCAATGTTTCAAACAAAGCTGGACAAACGTGCCAGTTAGTCTATCAATCCCCCAGAAGACCCCCACAAGAAATACATGGGGAATCTAAAGAGAGGAAATCGCTCGTCTGGGTCTGAGTGCTGCTTACGACATCACAAAATGAACTGAATGTGAAATGAAGGGTTTCAGGAGGAAAACAATTTGTAGAGAACTTCACTTTGCTGTGCAAGAGTACACTGCTTTGCTTTATGGCTTTTTCTAAAAACAGAACTATGTATTTGGTAATTGTTTGTAGTTACTAGTTCAATTCAAGAAGCTGTTTGCGGTTTGGAGGCTCAAACCGTTTGGCGGCACAAGCTGGACTTTGTTGCCATGAATGAAATGAAATGTTTTAGATGAAAGAAAAAAAAAAGAATCAAGAGAAAATTTTAAGCTAATCTGCATTCTATTTCCCTTGAATGTGTTGTTTTATCTTCATTATACAATAAATATTCTAGTGAACTTTTTATTGAATGACTAAGATATTATGCTAGGGATTGTTGTACAAATTTGTATTCTGCATTCACTTAAGTAAAGATATTGGCTTTAACTGTGTAAACATAGATTCTCTTGCTTATTCTGTACAAATTTGAAGTGAACAAATCTCTGAATATGAGTAGACTTTGTCCACCTGTGAAGTGCAGAACCTTAGCAACTGTCCGCTTTATTAAAAACCTAAATGTAACCTCAAACATTAACTCTATGTGCCTTCCTATTACGACACTGAGGGACTTTTAGACCTAAAGCATTTAATCATATCCAGGAAACCATTCACCATTCTACAAACATCTCATGAAACACTTTAGGATAATCCCACTGCAGTTTAGGCATGATGTGTGAAGATGAATGAGCATGAGCATGGGGTTGGCCATCGGGCTTCCAGGACTATCAGGTAAAACTGTCAGAAACCAGAAGCCACACAGGCAGGCAGTTATGCCTAGCGGAATAAATATTCCTTTTACTTGCCTTGAATCATTGATAATGTACAGATCCTACAGCAAGCTATCAAGATGAAGATTAACTAGATAATATATCGGTTGAAATGTGTAGTAATACACAACTGAAAGCAGTAACTGTAAAATCAAAAGCTCAAAACAAATTGAGTCAGAATCTGAAAAAGTGGTGGTGGGGGTTGAAGAACAGTCTAAAATGTAGTATTTGATCTTTCCCAAGCTCTTTTCTCCAAAACCTTGTGTGGGGAGTTAATGGCCAGGGCAGGGTGAGGAGTGGGGCAAACCTTTGGGTGCATTTGGGTGTAATCCTAGAGATCTTGATCTCTATGAGCTTGAGCATGAGATTGTTTCTATTTGCAGGCAATATTGTAAGAATAACCAACATGAAAGGGCACATAACTTCTCCATGTACACTACAGGCCAAAAGTTTGGACACACCTTCTCATTCAATGCGTTTTCTTTATTTTCATGACTATTTACATTGTAGAT
>JAOTRJ010000038.1:21734533-21745818 GCA_028564905.1 Leptodoras praelongus | reverse complement strand
TTCCTGCCCTTGCGCTCAGAGTTGCCGGCTGGGCACCGGCTCCCCCGTGACCCCGTAACTGGGAATAAGCGGCCAAGGAAATGACTGACTGACCTTCATTGGGCAGCACATGGTACAATTTACAATTTTAAGCAGATGGACAGCACATGTGAATAGCTAACAAATAATAATAACCTATAAAATGTCATGTGTTCAGCATAATTACTTTGCCGGATTACATACCCATTTACCTTTCAAACTTTGTCTGAAAATGAAGTACACCTCAGTCAAACCATGGTGGACTTTGCATATTGCACCTGATGGCTCTCATCAAAATTGCAGTTGCGATGTACCCCATTCAGACCCTGGGCTTTCACTGTCTCCTCACTAGTTGAATCTTCACTTTCTGTGACAGGGTGGCATAATGGTGATGTGGTAAACCCCTCCATTTCCCCCCCACATCGCCTCTATTTGCTTAACAATTAACGCCCAGCCCACGGCCGGCTGACACCACACACACACCGCCTCTATGTCCTCTAAAAAGCGTCCCGACAAGCCCGCAAACCCCCCACATGCACCTTCCCTCCCTTCTTCTGTGCTGTTAATTTCTGCCGTCACTGTTTTTTCAGTCCCGACGCAGCTCCTCCTGTCAGGCTGCCTCCTGGAGCTGTTCATTTGGAGAGGCGGCATGCTGACAGGCCTGACAGCCCGTCCCCACAGGGCCTTTTGTCATGTGATTCCAGGCTACCCGTCGCTTTTTCTCAAGCACCCCCTTTATCCATCCATACAAACGAATCCACGGGCTTCTTTCTATCTGCTCATGTTGTTTTTTGTTGTGTTTTTTTTCCCCTTCCCCTTGTCTTTTTTCTTTTTTACTTCAATCTGCATGCCATAGCATAGACAAAGACGGTCTGTCCATCTGCTTTTCTTTGTCCAGCTTGAGCAGGATGAAGTTGCTTAACAGGGTTTGGAGATTAACACTGGTTGCACTTTATTTCAGGGGTTTTAATATGCTAGAGGATTCATGCTGCTGAGAGTTTTTGTTCTGTTCTATAATTAACCAATTAAGAGTTGTGAGGTCTGTCTCCCCCACACTCTCACAAGTCTGGTGAAACAATGGCAGTACTGCCATTGTGGTGTATGGTCTATGTATGGGAGGTAGTGTGTGTATGTGTGTGGTTTTCAAGTTAGGGGGACCACATGCATACACGATCACATGACTGTCCTTCTTTTAACAGATAAAAGATAAGCGATATTTTATACTCCATCACCTGCTTTATAAAACACAATGTCTTACTTGAGCTCTCTCTTTCTCTCTCATATCTATCTATCTATCTATCTATCTATCTATCTATCTATCTATCTGTGAAATAAAAAGCTGACTATTTCGACAGGTACTAGTGACCCATATGTAAAATTCAGAATAGATGGCAAGACGGCCTACAAAAGCAAGGTGGTGTACAAGAGCCTTAACCCTACATGGAATGAGTGTTTCTCCATCCTCATCAGGGACCTGGAGCAGAATGTCTATGTTAAGGTGTGGACAAGGTGCCCTGATCTATAAATGACAAGTAAAATTTCCTCCTGTCTCAAAAGAAATTTCTCAAAACCTTTTTCCAATTACTCATTATTCTGCTGAAGGTGTACGACCGGGATCTGAGATCTAGGGACTTCATGGGTTCAAGCACCATCACTCTCAGTAACTTGGAGTTGGACAAGTATGACACATTCATTTGCATATTTCCTTGTTGCTCGTCATCAGGCATGATCAACTGTAGCAGTCTTAGAATAATTCAACCTAGTGACCTTTAACCCAGAAAGATGGTGTTTCTTTCAGAACATCTGAGATGATTCTGCGTTTGAAAGACCCTGGCAGTCTGGAAGAGGACATGGGAGTAATAATCTTAGACGCCTGTGTGTCCATCTGTGAGGGGCCCACCAAACGAAATGTATGTCCTGAAAACAAAACACAACAGATGTCAGGCACAACAAGCGTGTAGTCTTATGTAGCAACAGATTGACTGACAAACATGTCTCTTGCTTATATTTCAGAAATGGCCACTTAGGAGGAAAGGAAGCTTCAATAAGGTACAATAGGATTTCTCTATATTTATAATTGTATGGATCTTTTTTTTGTAATTTCTTGTTATTCTTTTTCCAGTTCTACTTTCATTTTTGTTTGAGTCCCAAAAATCACAGAGGGAATAGCACAATATGTTTGTATTTACAATGAAATGCACTTCGTCCTAAAACATTCTCTTTTTAAATAGAAAAAATATAAAAATCGGTTGTTCTATAATTGGCCACTGGAGGGCAGTAAGTCAGTGTATAATATCTACAGTTTTGCCCACCTCATCTTACAGTTAATAGATCCTGCTTTTTTAATGATAAGCATTCATTTCAAACAAAGTACTGAGCAAACGCAGCTGGACTGAATATTTTGCAGTGATCCAACCATGTCAAGAAGCTCAAAGGAACTGAAGCTATATTTCAGTTTGAGCCAAAGTTATAGTTGCTTTCATTTGTGTAACAGAGCATAAAGACACAGTGATGATCAGCTGTAGCTGTCTGTAAGGCTCCTGGACAGAGGCTTGTTGTGCTCTATTTCAGTTACCACATGTACCTGATGGCACAGGAGCACTTCATATCTGGGCAAGCCACTTATATTATGTTTATTACCTTCTCTCAAAGAATTTCAGTTTAGCTCAAAATAAATAGCAAACATGACAAAAATACAAAAGCAACTGCAAGGAGAAAAACCATAGTTTTGGACTGGACCAGGCCTTTAATGAGGTTTGACTGCGTTTTTGAAGATGAGTGTTTTTCTGTGGGTTTTACACTGATGGTTATTCTGAATCACATGTCTGTGCTGGCACAGCTGAGGCCCAGCTCTATTTGACACCTATTCGGGAGAGGCGGAAGATGGTCCTCTCATCTGCTCTTCTCCTCTCTCACACACCCGCCATCACAGTCGTGCTGACACACACTGCCTCTGAGATGGAGGCTGGCAACAGCACTAACACACAGCGTGTGGTGCTGCTTCTCTCTGACAGGGTCGCTTGAGCTCCACTATGTGTATGTGTATATGTGTATGTGTGCGTGTGTGTGTGTGTGTGTGTGTGTGTCCGTCCATTTTTTCCGAGGCACTCTGCCAGTGTAGGATGGTGTGGCCCATTCTCAGGCATAGTGAGCTATAACCCAGATGTTAAGATGTAATATCCCAGCTGTGGATGAATAGAAAGCCAAATGGGCTGGGCCCCGTCATCCCCATGCTGTCCTACCATATGGAGTCAATCCCCCTGACCCTTTTAGCACCAGGAATAGCCTCTCTTTAGGGCCCACTTACTGTTAAGTGGAATTGTTTTATTGGCCATGCTGATCACACTACTCGTCCAAAATAAACACTTGGGATAACTTGGCTCAGACGAGCATTCTTTCTCTCTCCCAAACCCTCTGCCCTCCCCCTTATCGCTTTTTAAAGAGCCTTGTTTATGGAGACATGACCATCATATTGAGAGTTAAAGCAGGAGTGTTAATGGGGAATAAGCTCAGCTCCGTCCCAGACCAGCCTTGCTGCGCTAACAGCTCTGCTGTTTGATTTCTGGCAAACCTGGCCAGCCGTTCATGTATGTCGTATTTTTTTAAAGTGCAATGCGATCAAGCTGCAAGCCATCTCACAATGCTGTCCATCTGCACTGCCTGTAATGGACTCGATATGCATATCGATATGGAAGGCTTTGCCAATTTCAAGCAGTTAACCAAAATGGTATGGATGCAACCATTCTTGTCACACACGAGATGCTTGTTAGTTAAATTCTTTTTATGTTTGTTTCAATTTGATTGCAGTTGTAATCACTATCATATTTGATTGATTCTTTGTACAGAAATTGCTGTTTGAAAATCCAATCATTTCAGGATGCAAATGTAATGCAAGTGCTGCTCTCTATCTGTTTTTTATTCATTGATGGCAGGGTCAGGTTCGAGCGGCTGCTGTGCAGAAAAGCCAAGTGTGGAGTGGAGTATACACCGTGGTGCTTGTGGAGGGGCAGGACATGCCTGAAGGTGGCCAAGGGGATGTCTTTGTCCGCTTCAAACTGGGGGAGCAGAGGTTCCGAAGTAGGGTGAGGTTTCCTCCTTGAAAAATCTCATATAAACACTTTCACTTGCAGTAATTTCTATAACGCTGTATGTCCTTCTTCTACATCTGTCTGGTGCCACTCTCTCAGGCTTCACTGTTTGACTTATTGTTTTGGTTGTGGCTGTCACTGCAGCCCTCCTAATGCTTGTGCTGCTGCTTTTCTCCAGGCTCATTTGCATTCCCAGCATGCATTGCTCATCTAGCTCCACCTCAGTGTGTTGGCTTCCCCCTGATGAATCTACCCAGTGCTAGCCTCGTGTTCTCGTCTTTTTTTTTTTAACAGCTTCAGCTGTGTTTGGGCTTGCTTGTTTGTTGAGCAAAGATGAGTCTAATCGGTTGGTGTCAAGATCTGGAATCCCAGGGAGGAATCAGAAGTGTGTTCTCCAAAATGATCATTTCATGCCTCCTGCGCTCTGCATCAATACTCAGGAAAAAAAATAATAAAATGTTATTCCTCTGTAGTGACATTGCCTCAAGTCTGCTTGGTACAACGACTCCTTTTTTTCTTTTTCCCTGGGTCAGAATCTGTGTATTAAGACCAGGCCACAGTGGAGGGAGAAGTTTGAATTCAACCATTTCGAGGACGGCCAAACAGATTTGATGCTGGTCGAACTCTACTGCAAGAAGGGCAGAAAGTGTGAGGAATGCTGGGGGATGTGAGTTCAAAGCACATGACCTTTAGCTCTACAGTTCATTGTCCTCAAACATTGACAAAAGCCCCTTTTTTTATCAAAAGATAGCATACGTTTTTGACACACATTTAGATGGATGAAAAATAAGTTTTAAATATGTTAAGCTTATTTAAATTATATTTATAAATCTGTTTAAATTGATTTAACATGGGGCTTATTATTGATTTATCAGCAACTGCTCTTATGTGCAGGATTGAACTTGACCTCTCACAGCTGCCAGCCAACAAAACACAGACATACAACATGGTTATTGGCAAAGGTCGGTTGGTGTTTCTGGTCACACAGATCCCCTGCATTGGAGTCTCCATCTCTGACCTGGGCTCCACATCCTCAGAAAATCCGTTCACCTATGAAAGCACCCTGAAGAAATATGTTAGTGTTTCATTCTTCTTTTTAATGCTCTCATTCTTTGACTGCATAAAATTAAATAGCAGTTAGTTAAGAAAAAGTGTACTGCTTTTCTGATGTACAGAGTCTAAGCAACACGCTGGATAATCTACAGGATGTCGGCTATCTGCAGGTCAAGGTCTTACGGGCTGCAGACCTTTCATCTACAGATCTCAATGGTACCTATTTCTTGTGAAGCTATCATCGCTTTTGTGTTTCCCCATTAATAAAACAACTGCAATAATACAACAACAATCCCATTGTTTCCACCTATTCAGGTAAGAGTGACCCCTTTTGTGTGCTGGAACTTGGAAACAGCAAGCTGCAAACTCAAACCATCTATAAGACCCTCAACCCAGAATGGAGAACAGTCTTTACATTGTGAGCAGCACAATGAAGATTAACATACTCAAACATTTTGGTTTGAGTCCACAAAGCAACACAAACCATCATTATCTAGCATTAGTAGCTGGTACTAATCTTGATCAAAGTTAAATATTTCTACAGCATGCAGAATTGTTTACCCAGTATTTAATTTTAATTGGGATGCTATGATTTCTTGTAATTACATTTAAACATACGTGCATGCTTTAGACCGTTTGTATAGAAGGCTTATAATTGAAAAGTCTTTTCAAATGCTCATAATTCCAAAATACAACGCAGAGTATCATTTAGATTGAAGCAATTTCATTTTATTTGCCTTTCCGCAGTCCAATTAAGGACATCCATGAAGTCCTAATGCTGACTGTTTTTGGGGAAGATGGAGACAAAGCACCAGACTTTCTGGGGAAAGTTGCTATCCCTTTGCTTACTGTAAGTTTAGAAATAGAGAATTTGCCTTGTAGTTTTGTCTTCTTCAGGTACTTACCTGCTTTGATTATATTTTGAATTGGACCTGAAAACTGATTAAGGAGTGGTGTTCTGGAAAGTAAGCATACCTTTAAAGAATGTTCCTGATCATATTAACACACATCATTCATCTTGCAGGTTTCCAATGGACAGCAAATAACCATTTTTTTGAAGAAGGACAATTTGGAAGTTATGGCAAAAGGAAGCATTACACTGGAGATGAGCGTATTTTATAACCCAGTAAGATTACTGTTGTGTTTGGGGGGGGGGATTAGAACATATTGGATATTGTGTCTGATCCATTTCACAAGGAAAGTGTGAAGTTTTTTGTCTTTAACTTCACCAGCTCATTTTGGACTGCTTATAATGGCCTAAACTTAACAGCATTTTACTTTTCCTGTCAAAGGTCAGAGCTGCCTTTCGAACCTTCCATCCCAAAGAAACAAAGCTTGAGGAGGACAACCCAAAGTTCAATAAAAAGGTTGGTATACTGTTCCCTTAGATCTTCATCTGTTGCAGTACAGTAACAGTATGTTCTTACATGGCTTCCTATCAAAGTGGACTTCTGAGTGGACCTAATGGATTAATATTTATCAGTGTCCTTTGTAAAAGCCTCTATGCACCTCACTTATTGTGAACATTATTTCATGCCAGACATTTTACTAACTACTGATTTGTCACCCATTAGCTGTTAGCACGCAACATTTACCGTGTGAGGAGGATGAGCATGGCTATTCTGTATACGCTGCAGTACATTAAGAGCTGCTTTCAGTGGGAGAGCACTAAGAGGAGCATCATTGCCTTCCTGGTAAGTTCTCTCCAACTGATATCTATATGACGCCTATAGAGCCTTTACTGACAAAGTAATCACTCATCTATGATTAAGAACATTTATCTTCTCACTCTAAAGCTGCAGTCAGAGGAAATATTTGCTATGAATATCTCCTTGCACAAAAGGCATATCCAAAGTATGAGTAAGTCACATTTCGACGCAGTTTACAACATAGCCGAGATTTAGCATTTTAGCCTAGACTAAATTTGCTAGCTTTGTAAATGTAATTTAACTTTTCTAGTATCATTAAGGAATACAAATTTAAGCATTGAACATTTTGGTAATGAACTTGTGCACCAAGCATTCCTGTTTGCTGGAAACTAGCAATATACCCAAGTCACTCATAAACGGTACAAAACACAAATATGCCACACCATCTTACCAGCCTGCGTTCCATGACACCATTATGTGTGAAAATGCATTAGGCTTCAGAGATCAGTGCAGGCAAAGCTGTTGCGCTGTTTGTTCATGATGGGAATTCAAAACTGCTGCACTGTAACAAATGATCATGATTCACTGTAAAAATGACTTCATAACATGTGAAAATATCTTGAACATGGGCAAATTTATGTAATATTTCTTTTTATGAGACTTATTAGCCTGCTTTAGATGATTTTACACAGGCTTTAATCTTTTGGCAGATCATTTTGATTCTTTCTGGAAATAAATGCTTAAAATGAGAAAAAAAATCATTTCACCCTTGAAATATATTTAATAATGTCTAGAAATATATTTAATAATCATATTTGGTTGTTAATAATAATAATAATAATAATAAGACAGATGACTTTGTATGGCATCAAGATATTCTTGCTTGCTAAATGTCATTTTTTACAGTGCATCATGAATCTCCCTACATATTATATGAAAAGCCATTGCATGTTCATGTTAATAGTTTTTAGGTGTTTCTTAATGGATACTGCAGGTATTTTAAAAGAGCCAGGCCTGCTGATATCAACTTGGATTGTTGGACTCACTGAATTAAGTCCCAATTGAGTCCCATTTAAAAAATATACATATGCGAATGAAGTTCTCTAAAACAGTAAGTGGCAAGTAAATGTGCTATTCCCACATTTGCTGATGGACCCTGGGGGTAAAATGCTGTTTATTGGTTTCAGTTGTGAGTCAAATGGCCTTTTACTTTAAAGTTGGTGTTAGATTTTGTGTTTGTGGGACAAAAGTTGAACTAAAGAACTGAAGTTTTCCTGACAGAATTTATTTGCATTGGTAGATAACTGTTCTGAGCTTGAAGTAATATAATTTCACATTTGTAATATTGCTCATGCAAAATCTAGTGCATGTTTTTTGGGGACTTTGGTTATGGTTTTTACATTTACATTTTTCCATTTATGATTAGCACACAACACGGTGCAGCTTTACCTTTGTGGCATGCTGCACAATAGCAGATCTTGTCCTTGCCGTGTTGTTCCAGAAGCCTATGGAGTGTGCTGCTCCACGGTAGTTGGGCAGGTATTTTTAGACTCAAGACTTTCTGGGAACTGAGAGTTCAATCTGCGATCTCCTTTGTGCTGCTGGAATGAACAGTGCTCCCTGGAGGTAAGGTGTTAAAGGGTGGTGGGCCTGGATACCTGGGGAGAGAAGTAGAAACATGGAGAAAGGATTTTTGTGGCTCAATGAATAGTTTGAAAATGATGTAAATTATAAGCTTATACCGTTCTCAATCAGATTTCAGCCTTCTTAACACATAGGAGAATGTGGACTAATGGTATTCGGTCTCTCGTATAATGCCACAGACTTGAAGAATCAGTGCCATGGCACTCTGGAGCTGTTCACCGCTGCGGTGCAACACCACTAACGTACTGTGGTTATTGTACTTTAATTTGTCACTCATCTTTAAGGCTTATGGATGGAAGTAACTGAGGTCCCAAGTCACACCTAGGCAGATGGATGCAGCCTGATTTTCAGATGTGTATAAACAGACCACGGTGTGCATGTTTCCTCTGAAACCAGCATTCCAGGCTACACCACATCTGAACCTAGCTATAATATACATTACGATGCATTATTTATAAAGCAGCTGGATTCCTCAGTTCTTATGCTATCCACAGTTTTACACGTATAATGCATTCACCACAGCGTGGTTTGTCTGTCCAACACTATAGGCTCTGGCAGCCATGCCTGTTCCAGGAACACACACTCACCCAGCTGCTGGAAATCCCCAAGAGGGCGATGCTGACCTCCTCACAGGATAGAGCTTACACCCAGACCCTCCCCCAGCTTGTCTCCTTTTTTATAATCCACACACACAGATTTGTATGTGTGCCTGATAAAGTGTGTCCCTGTGATCATGCAGACTAAGCACAAGCTGCCACACTAGCTTTAAGATTTTGTAGATGTGGTATGTTTTCAGTGGACATTGAAATATTCTCAAGAAGCCTCATATTAAAAACTGCTTTACACGCCGATATTATGAATACAGTCCCGATTGCTATTGAAGTCCATTCGCTAAGCTTTTGGACAGCGGGTCACGGGAAGCTCTCGCAGATTGTACTTCGTGTGAAAGTACTTCAGAATGGAGTTTATTATGTGCAGCGATGGTGCTGTTTCTAACAGGATAATTTTTACTGTATGTTTACATGGAACTTTTGAAGCTCTTCTCCATATTAAATCATAGCATTCTGTTTAAAAATAGTAACCAGCTCATTAGATAATGCAGAAGGCTCTGTGTCTGTGTATAAGGAGAAACACCTGGTGAACATATAATTTATCCCTTGTTTATCTTCTGGTAATGAGTCTAGAAATTGCACCTGACAAACATCCTGCTTTGTGAGTGTGTGTGTGTGTGTGCATGTGTTCAAGGGAGAGAGAGAGAGAGAGAAAGAAAGAAAGCAAAGGAGAGTAGGGGAGAGAGATACATTTTTTTATAAAATGCCACTTTTTTTTTGTTGAGATGTGGCTCTTTTGCTGTCAGGGAGAGAGATGGCTGTGGCATGCAGGGACTGTGTAAGGGTCAGCCAGAGTTCCTTTCTGCATTGCCCACTACAGCCTGCAGATGGTGGTATAGCACTACCAAACACACACACACACACACACACACACACACACACACACATGCCTGTGAAGACTTGTAGTGAGCGGGAGAAAATCTTCCTGTCTTGATCCACATAGAATGAAAAAAAAAAATGTTTCACAGCCTAAATGAGTTGTATGTTATACAGCCAAATTGTAGTTTCTCAATTTCAAACTTGAAAATTCCTTAGCGTATATGACCCAATCAAAAAAAAAGGGGTGGAAGAATGAGAATGAAAAAGCAATCTTTAACATGCACGCTTTACTGTCATTAGTGTTCTTTAAGTATTTAAGTGATATGAATATTTTAACATGCTAGTTTGCTCTGGCTGTCAGTAGTCGTGACCGGAAAGGAAAACCTGTGTGTGTGTGTGTGTGTGTGTGTGTGTGTGTGTGTGTGTTTGTGTGTGTGTGTGTGTGAGAAAGAGCGGGAGAGAGGAGACTCTTTTTATTTTACACTGCCAGGTAGCAAGCGGTTTAGACATCATTTGACAGGCTGTGAAATGCTGATTGCTTCACATCACAGACTGTAAAGATGGCATCTGATGAATGTTTGATGTCGTGCAGCTGTAAACACAGTTGGCAGCCATGAGGGAGGGTTTTTCTCTCTATCTCTTCCTCTCTCTCCGTCTCTCTGAGCTGACAGGATGAGAATCAAAGAGGGTCAGAGTCACAGTGCAGCTTTAGTTTGAGCTTTAAATGGACTAAGTTGGACTGCCATGGTCTGTTTCATTAACAGTATAAGCACTATCGCTCTGCTTAATTCACTAGTGCTAGTAGTACTTTTAAAGGCGTAACTGTGTGAGCCAATGCTTCTTCATCCATGTTATATTCTTCTTTGTTTTTCAACTTTGAAAGTTTGCCAAGTTTTCAAACTGGACAGTTGGACTGTGTTTTGTGTGTATGTGTGTGTGTGTGAAGGCTCTGGGTGCTTCAGGGACCTGTCATTGAGTCATAGAGGTTTTATGTTGTGGATATGACAGGCATAAGGACCCTTGATGGCGTTTATATACACTGCGTGTGTGCTGGGTTTTCTTGAACCCATCCTCTAATCGATTAATAATTAACGAGGCACAGTGCAGCAGGCGCTCAGCTTGATATGACGGCTGCCACTCTGACAGTTATTGAGAGCGTTATTGAGACATGTATGCTCGGCGTCATTGCAGCTTTGTGCTGACCTCACAGCCCCTCTCTCATCACGCATGCTGACAGGCCTACCATCGGCCTCACACTAGTGAAAACGCCTTTAAATCAGTCCAGCATTTTTGAGTCAAAATATTTTTTGTGAATATTCTTCATTTTGATATTTTAACTATATATATACCTATATATTTTAAGAAAATTAAGAAAGCACACACATTTTTTTATATATTTACAC
>JAOTRJ010000038.1:21690938-21715880 GCA_028564905.1 Leptodoras praelongus | reverse complement strand
AATGTAAATAGTCATGAAAATAAAGAAAACACATTGAATGAGAAGGTGTGTCCAAACTTTTGGCCTGTACTGTATATTTTTAATTAAACTGTAAACTGTATTTTTAATAAAAAAAATGTAAAATGTAATTAAAAGTTTTCATTGAATGATTTGTTTTATATAGTATGCAATGAATTCTACCAACTTAAACATTACTCAAAATAGTATAGCATATAACTATAGTAGTACTGTTCCGGTTTACAGTGCACTTATGTTGAGAAATACAATTCTAGTGTGTAGTTGTGAGAGAAAAAACTTGCACTTATTCTCATTATAATTATTAGCACAGACCGTGACGTCAGGGTTGAGGAAAGATGCTTAAACCCTAGTCTTGTTAGTGGGATTCCTCTTTTTTTAAGGCTGGTGTGTAGGTTTACGCTTTACTAAAAGAATTTGCTTAAAGTAAATTTAAGAAATTATTGCCCCAGAATCCCCAAGACAGTAACCCTTAATTGCCCCCGAGTATTGCCATTGTGAAAATATGATCTTGACTGGTTCTGCTGATCTGCCTGGTTATTGATTTTTTATTGATTTCGTGTCTGTTACAGTCTACTTAAATAAGAACACCTTTTGTATGCATGCTGTTCTCCCTTGCGTTAAAAGTTCACTACGTTTATTGCGTGCACTGAGGCTCTGTGGTGTGTGTTTGTGTACAAGTTGTGTAATCAGTTTCTTCTCTTCTTCTCTGTGTCTCACTGGCCCCTATACAATGTTTCTAATGTCCACACTTGTGGAAGTGCACTGTCTAATTTCTTTAACGATTGCAGTAGCACTGACGTTTTTAAAAAACAGTTTATCATTTTTAACATAGGATGATGGTAAACTGCTTCTGACATCCATTTATTTTAAACTAAATCTAAAGATGTGAATGATTACTAAGATTGTGTGGGTCTGTAGCAAAACCCTACGGAGAGATCTCTGACACAGGCTCTGGAGCGATACTATAAGGAGGCGGGGAGCAAAGGTTATAGATCATGATGGCTGCAATAAAAGCGAAAATGTAAGCTGCATCTTTGGAAAAACCAGCAGAAGCTGACGATCAAGAGAAGTGCAGCCCAGGCGCACATTCCTGCCTACGATCTGCTATAATTAGTCTTGCGCAGAAAGTTTCCTTGAAAGGACAGAACTCGTAACTTGCCAGCTGCTAGTGACCTGGGATAGCAGGGCTACTCGCCTGCTACACATCTGCATACAATATAGTTTGGCTTGGTGTGTTTTGGGGTGGTGCGCAGTGAGGGGGTTATATGCTGCTGCAGTGGTGAGGAACCATTCACTTTTCAAATTCTTCTTTGTTGTGATTAATCCCCTCTGCTCCTGTGTTTTAAAAAGTGATTCATTATATGCATACCCACTGTGCTTTTTCCCTGCAAGCAACTCTTCTCAGGGGAGCCATTACTGCATGTCGGCCTGAGCTCAGATTACCTGCCTACCACCAAAGTGCTATTTGTTTTTACAGGTGCAGTATAGCGAGCTGAGAGCGACTGGTATCCAGAGTGCACAGAAGAAGAAGCGCTAGTGCTCATGCAAGTTGTTCTGGATGAAAGGGCGAGACAGTGGTTGAAAGTGGTGTCCTCCCTTCTGGTAGAATCAGGTGGAGACACCACCCATCGGACTTATCTCCTGTGGGGAGGCTGCTCAGCTAAATGGCAGTGAGTGTGTGTGGCCCCGTCCCCGCAGTGATGATGCAAAACACAACAAGCAATTAATAAATGAATGAGTACAATAATAGTATAAATTGATAAGTGCCACAAAATGTCCTGGTTATCATTTGAGGGTGACGTGTTCTGTGTTTTAGACTGTACATACCGAACATTACTGATGCAAACAGTTATATTTATTAAATGGAAGATTGCAAATGTGGGCTTTTGTAAAATGTACTAATTAATGTGTATGGATTTTTTGATTTGTATCAATATTTTTCAATATTTAAACAAAAAAAAGTTGTACTTATAAAGTTATAGCTATAGCAAACTAACTAATGGTTTGACTTCTTGAGTATGTTATTTTTCGCTGTTCTTATCCTCGATACTACCATTAACTGTGGAGGATGTTATCCGTGTGTAAACACAGCAGCGCGCGGTGAAGCCGTGTGATTATCCAGTGTATCCCTGCTTTACTGGAGGACTCTGGCCATGACAGAACTACGCTCGCATCAACACATCAAAGACCTGCATGTGTCCAGAGCAGCGGGCTAATGCACTGCTTTTGTTGTTCTATCACAAAAACAAGGTCCAGATGAGAGAGCTCATCTCTCTCTCACACACACACACACAGAGACACAGAGAGGGACATAGGGAGAGTGAATGCTCTCCATTGCCTGCACTTAGTCTCTTCCATTTTCATTAAAATCACCTCCAGTGCCTAATGGCTCTCTAGCAGACCCATCAGTGTGTAGTGTTGCTCTCTGTGATGGAGCCCCAAGTACAGTAAATGGAGCTTCTCTGCCTCATCAACTTATTTATTCATATTATATACACATTCCCATTCTCTCCACCATCTGATGGCCTTTTACATAAAAAAGCATCGAGCCATGGAAACAATTCATGTGATTATTTTTACTGAATAAGGATAATTATATGAATTATAATTATGAGGTTTCTTTTTGGGATGGGAATTAAGAAGTTTGGCATGGATTTCATGTCCTATACATCATTGGAGGAATGTTTGGTTTGTCTTTCAGGAAACTGGAGACTTAAGTCATTCTCTATTTCCTCTTTTTATAGCCTTGTAAATAATTAAACATGCTGCTTTGTAAAAATAGCCATGCCAGTACACGCACTGGAAAGTTTGTTCCAAATGGAGCGCTGAACATTTCCCCCAACTCTTTTCTCTGCTCCACAGTTTGCTTTCTGGTGAAAGAGCATCGCTTGGTGCAGCATGAAGAGTTTGATTGGCCTCAGGGGAGCCGTCAGAGCCCCAGGCTATCTTTCTCTCTCTCTTTTTTGACAGTCTGATAGAGACATCACAGTACTCTCCCAGGAGCTGCCACCAGGGGTCCATTTCAGAGTGAGGGGGAGTGGAGGTGAGTTGAGAGGAATTCCCTCCCACCACACACACACACCACACTCCATCACAGAGAGAGAGCAATTCACTAAAACACACCCAATCACCCGACTGCAATAGGTGCTTGCAGAAAACCACTAGACACTGGGATTAGAAAAGCTTGAAAGGATGGTTTTAAGTGCATGTGAAGTGTTGGCTGTGGGTGTGATTTCTTTAAAGCGTGACAATTTTGATAAACGAAGTGAAATTCATCTAGTCATACTTCCAATAAACTAAAGATCAAAGAAGTACCATGGTTAGCAGTTTAAGTGTCATTAAATTGGATTCACATAAAAAAGTTGTACTATAAATATGTTTCATATTAAATAATGTGATTAATTGCGCTGTTCATAATGTTATCCCAAGCAGATGAAGTTGTCACCAGTGTGTGTCAGTAAAAACAGAAAGAAATATCTTCTGCTGAACCAAAACTTCTTCCTTAGCTGTCAAGTTAGCTTATGCCAGTAGTATATACATTACTCCTTCCATACACTTGGTGACAGCGAAGAAAGAATTTGGGAAAATGTTCTTGCAGCTGTACCCGCTTTATGCTCATAATCATATTCAAGAAATTATTTATCAATTTACTTTGCATCCCCTGGGATATGGAACCCAGATTTCGACAGAAGACTAAACAGGCAATATGGTCCCTGAAAGCATTTCAAGTCCCTCGATGTTTCACAAGCTTGTTAATGAACATTTCAACGGCACAGCAGTTAACACTGCTTGTATCGTCTTTCTCGTCCTCATTGTCATCATACACTGCATGCTACTGATGTCTTCATCAGCCTGTCAGAAAGGATGCGCCTGCAGCTGTGGCATGTCCCTCAAGAGCCTGTCGTTTCCATGGTAGTCCTTCAGGCAGCACCACGGGCAGGCTGTGTGCAAGGACCCCTACAACCTGTTTTCTTCCTCTCCACTTTTTTAAAGTCATTTCTCTGATTTGCAGCCCTGAAGCAGGAATCAAACTCACCTCTACCAAACAGAGAGAGTGAGAGAGAAAGAAACTGCTGCATGACATCCTTTGCTGCTGGGCAGCTTTCTTTTCTTTTAAGGAGTGATGTCAGTCTGATGCCAGGCTCATTTTAATAAGCTCGTACCTGTTTAGCACCTCTTCCTCCATTGTTGCTGTGTGACTGCTTTCATTAAGGCCACAGACCCATATTCTAGACAAAGTAGCAGGAGGCAAATGCTTCCTGTTCACTTACAGGTGTCACATCATTTTGGGATTCATCTATTTTTCCTCGGTAGGTAGTGCAAATATACAGAGATTAGAGCACAGAGGCTTGGTTAGGAAAGACCATGTAGGAGAACTGTGACAAGAATAAAGCACAGTGCTTGCCTAGAATCAGCCTCTAATGAGATCCAAATGGCAGCCTCGATTGGATTCGCAACACTCTGGGATTGTGGTGGCAACATGGCTAGTATCACCTGAGGACCTTAAACCTACATGCTGAGAGTGCAGCTAATAACACCAGTCAAAAGGTCTCCCTGTGCAGTGTAGAACAGAAGGGCTTATGGAATAGCACTGCCAGATGTAGAATAAACAACAGTACTGTGTGTGCTTCTGAGCTGAGGTAGAATCCTCATCTAGAATAGAATAAATAAAGAATTAAGGTTTAAATTCAACCAGTGGCCTTTGAAAGCATCTCAACTAATGTGCCACATAAATAAGTATTTCCAATTTGGCTTTGATACTATTCTCTACTCTTCTGAACAGCTGTGATCATGGCCAGTCTCAGAGGCATCAGTGAGGTCCAGCAGCATTTTAATGTGTGTGTGTGAGGCCAGACAGGTGGGTGTGTGTGTACAGCCCTGTGAGGGTGAGAGTTCTCTGTGTTACAGGTGCAGGCCTGACAGGCTTGGCTCCAAGAGCAGAAAAGCCAGGATAAGATGAAAGGAGGGAGTGGGGACCGACTGACCGTTTCAGGAACAATGTCATGACTTCTAAATAGCCATGCCAGATGAGCTCAACACACAGATAAGAAATTGCATAGAGATGCTCTCTCATCTTTTTTTCTTTCAGATCCTGTTTTATCAGTCAAGGGAAATTTCTTATGTTTAAGAATGTTAATAGGAGAAGACAATCCTCCTTTGACACACAAAGAAACAGTTAAAAAAACTGCTTGATAAATATAGGAACAGTTCCTCTTTTGCCATATTTTTTCATTCTTTGCCTTGGGCTGAATTGCCTTGTCTACCCTTGAGGAAGCACCTTGAGAGTCTTTCAGAGGCAACAGCATTGAGATAGAGATAGAAACATGGCATAGAAAAAGGAGTGTAAAACCTTTGTTAACTATCAATTGTTGCCTCAAATGGTCTGCATTTAGCAGGCACGCACTCTGTCAGACAACAATACAGAGTATAATTTAATAGCATATTTCATTTTAATTAACAGTGATATAACACGGTGCGACTCGCAGCCTCCTGAGACCAGAGCACAATATTTGGTTTGATGAATTTGGCAGAGCCCCACTCAGTCTCTGCTCTTGCCCCTGGGATTCAGGTATCATTAGAGACGCATACAGATCTGCTTTTTGTCTTGCAGAAAAGGAGATTAAAAAAACTGAATTTTCCACAGTGAGTGGGTGAGTGGAGAAGTGTTCAATATTAATGGCCTTTCATCAAGGAGACAATTAGGACACCTTTATTTGACACATTCCATAGTACGCGAATGAATATGTATAGTGTCCTGGAATAAGCAACAGCAAAAAAGGACAATAAGCAGCTGATATATTTTGAATTTCGAGACTATTAAAACTCATCATGAGCTAAACTCATATTAAACAGCCCAGGGCAAGTAGTATGCAAACATGAATTATCATATGCATATACAGATATTACACAGAAATAAAGAAATTCCTCAGCCCATTCTCTTGAAGAAATAAGCATACATAAATATGTGTGGTGTATTCTTACACACAAAGCTTGCCAGGAAATGGCCCTGCTTATTTAAATCATTGAATGTTTAAGCGTTTAAAAATACCCTCATAATATGCATGTTCTATTATCTGCTTCATTGTGGTCAGAGATGTCATTGCATTATGTTAGTCTTCAGTCTTTGACACACAGTTGGAGGATCAGAGTTGTCATCATCTGTTGGCATTGATAACGCAGGCATGCTCAGGGCCTAGTTAGTCTCGTACTCTCATTAACAAGGCCTGCTAATTATGGCCTGTGTGAACTCTCCTCAAGATGCAAAGCATGCCACAGCGCACGTCCTAAATGAACATACCAGTGATTCATGGAAAGATATAATTGCATGAAAAAGCTCCAGACTCAGATTAATTAGATATGGTCGTGCAGAGTAACCACTTTGCTCTATGATCATGGTTTAAAGCACCCAGTGCCGGCAAATGCTAAAGCACTGTTTGTTTTACTCGTGAGTCTGCAATGTCAGCCACCAGGGTCCAATTAGCCAGTGACTGAAGCCTGCATTAGATCCTCCTCTTTAGCTTTGACAGCACTGAGAGCCCCACGTGGACATGTCCCCCCACTAACTACTGTGCTACAAACTCCACTCAAATGTAACACAAAGTCATATGAAAGAATGAGAGGAGGACACGCAGTGCAGTGTGCTTTGCATTATGTTTTGATTTCTGAATCTGATAATAAAGATAGATAAAACCTGACTAATCTCTTAACACCAATCTACAAGGCAAATATATCCACACTTTTCATGCACAGTTAACAGTGTCAAACGCATCAGCCTGTTTCACTCCAAACATCAAAATTAGTACTAATTATTTAAGAAAAAAAAAAAGAAATCCATTTGACATCTCATCATAATAAAACCAGTGATGTTCCTCATCTTTGGTAAAATACACTATATATATAATAATATATAATGAAATGTTGAACCATTATTCCAAAATGATACACTTCCAGTTACCACAGGCTACACACTACTAATAGTCTTAAAACTCCACCACGTCAAGTTAAGACATAACAAATATTCCTGCACAAAACAAGAATAGTGGAATGTCCACGGGTCTTTAGGCAGCCAGCAAGAGACCAATTAGCAAGTACTTTGAGTGTGAAGGAGAGGTGTGTGTGCAAAGGAGGGGGTAGGCTGATGATGATGGCAAGAGGAGGAGGAGGAGTCTGGGTGTCAGACACGCAGTGAAACAAAGGCATCATCTTTCCATGCATGCCCTCCTCGCCCCTCTCCTGCACTGCACCAATTACTGTCTGCTCAGTTTGGGTATCAGTATGCAGGCGGCCCAGCACTCCCCGGCTCTCGCCTCAGGCCATTGAATATGTTAGCTCCTCTATGGGGCCCCGGGCTTTAGGGCACTGCGCCCCCTAACCCTCTGGATAATTTGGGATTCCTTCCCTCAAGCAAAGGGAAAGAGAGAGAGAGAGAGGATGAACATAGAGCCACGTACAAATCAAGAAGTAAGGCCTAACCAGCCACCCACCTGGGATCCCATGATCCATTGATTTGTTCTGTCTTTCATTTGATGTTATTTATAAATTGATATTGAGCTTCATATGGTCCTTCATGGCTTCAACTTTTATCTAACATAACTGACACAGGTAGACACTGCATAATAATTATCCTCTAAAGTGTGCTCTAGAAGAAGGGAAAAAAAATTTCTTCGTTAAAGTCTGAAAAGCTGAATAACTGATTTAAGCTAAGATGGCATTGCATGGAGCAATGTCACGAGGACATGAAGAATTCTCCATAGCAACTCCTAAATGAGACTTCTTTCAGCAAAACCTTGAAGGAGAAAAAAATGTGCAACTTCCAGAAGTTTTCAGTTGAATACAAGGCAGTAGGACGGAAGCAGATTTTCGTCTTCTTGATGTGAAATCTAAGGTAATTGCTAAGGTAGTTTTCAATTGGCTATCTGTAGTAAGCCATTAAATCCTATTAAATGATATTGTAATACTAGGTAAACACTAGTCCAGCATTACAGAGACTTGGTTTCATAGCCTTATCTTCATAAATAATGTGCCATCCAAACATATCCATGGCTCTTTCTTTCAGTTTGCTGATTTCTAAATGAGCAGTGGCTCGGAGAAGAGCACAAAAGGAAGGAAGAAAGAAACAGCCTTGTGCTCACTCTCAGATTAAGCTCAGATTTGCCTAAAACATTTATTTATGAGCTGCTGACATTAATGTTTCTTTAATATGTCTCTGTTTTTCCCCAAAATCAGGCAGAGTAATTGATTATTACATTAGTTAATGTAGCGGTGAATCAATTATCAAAAGTGTCAGTCTTTGCTGGAAAAAAAAGAAAAACTAGCCACAAGAAAAGCAACGGTAGACACTAACTGTAATAAAGGGAGGGAAGTGCTCTTGCTCTAATGCTGTTACTGTTAATGCTGTTTTTTAGAGCCTTTCTAGATCTATGCAAACTATGAAAGTTTTTTCTTCATCATAGTTAATTGAGGAGGTAACGTAAAATGAGATAATATTCACCACATGATTACACGTCTCCCATGATGTGATTTGTGATGGCACACTATACATAAAAACAGTTTAAAATAAACTCTCCAGTATGAAATTGTCAATTCCATACCTATACTTTCATAAATGTAATAATAGATGCCAGGCAGGTGGCATACAGTAATAATGCACAATTCTTACCAAGAAACAATCTCTTTATTTCACTTTTCAGCAACAACTGCTCTTGGAAGCAATCACAACCTGTGCAAAATTTCTGCATGTGCAGTTTTAAAGTTTAAGTCTTTCTAAATCTCTTTAGACCAAGTCACTACAAATTATGGCAGATTTGTACAATATGTAGGCCTGCTGGGGAATAAAAAGTGCATAACAAAGTAATGACGCATACTTTAGGCAGAAGTACAATTCTGCTTACCCGTGTGGTTCCGACATATTATATCTGGATGCCTTGGACAGCATTCACACTTCTATTATGCTAATTTGCTTTGTAAATATATCAGAAAATAATATGCTTTTCAGACATGTGAGCAGCGTTAGGCTGAGATTTTAGGCTTTCCTCTTTACTGGGGCACCTGCTACTCAGAGCTTGGCTCTTAATCACTCTCATCTGGGCCCCCCTGCTGCTTCTATAACCTGGACTTACTTTTAGAAAGCAGATCTGCCTGTCAAATCCTCTCACACTTCTTTCTAATTCAGCCCAGATGTGACGTTTCCCTGTTTTTCCTCTCTTGCTCTATCCCTGCCTCTCTCCCCCACCTGCTTGGTGACCTGTGGACCTCATGCCCAGGCTTTCATTTCATTCCCCTTCTTCTGAGTGAAAGGGCCGTTCTTTAGCTCGCTGTGTTTCTTCTTTCCTTCACCACGTTGCCTGTAGGGCCTGTGTTGAAAGTGTGTGCAGAAAAAGCGCCATCCCGGTCACCCACTTTTGTTGTGCCATCAACGTCTCAATCAGAAGCTCTGTGCCTGTGGCCTCTGAATAAGCCACCTCCCATGTAGATGGCCGAGGACCAAGGATTCATGCAAGCATGGCCTGAAGACTCTCTGTCTGTGGTCCTTACATTCAGATTCTCACATTCTCTGATCACACACAAACAGACTGCAGTGCCTGCCAGCTCTCCTCAGTATGGTTTGCAGCACTTTTGTGATGGATTCTTCTTTAACAGACAAACTGCAAATGAAAAAATGTACATAATGGTAGCAAGAAATGTTAGCTTTAATCTCATTGGTCTGACGGAACTTCAGCATCTGGCCTGAGTGTATAATCTGGTACTTTGTGTTAGTTGTTTCATTTCCTCTCCCCTGTTTAATTATGGCAATGCACATGGCCAGGGCCTGAGCAGGTGCCTCTTACCCACAGTGCCACGCTGACAAGAGCTGTCAGTCAACGCTAAAGAGCTCTCGCCGCTTCCTTTTTGTCAGTTTAAAACCACATGCAATTTGAGAAAGCCAAGGCTTAAGCATGTAGGCAAGCAGCTCCAGACTGTCAAAGGGAATTAAGAGCATGTGTGTGGTTAGCCTAGCTATCTGCGAGGTGCTTGCGGGAAGCTTGCTTGCTCTTTGCTCACGATAAAGACTCCTACTTTGGGGACCTGCTGTGGTTAAGGCCCTGGCTGATAGGAGCTGGCTTGGTTGTTATTACAATTATCGCTCAAATTACCAGCATCATTACAGTTGCAGGCTGATTCCTTCTCTGCAAGAGGGTTCAGTAAATAAAAAAATAAAAAACAAGGAGGGGACAAAAAAAGTTTTGTAGCCAAAATCACCCAACCACCTACATGCATATGAAAAACATGAACATAATTGGGGCATGGTGATGCTTCTTTCAAGCTTCTGTGAACCACTTGTCCTTCTCATCAACCCAGCTTTGTTTGCCACTTCAGCATACAAATGCCAGTCAGTGAGAGGCAAGCAATAGAATTAATGAAAAGCACATCTCTATACTGTTCACACACTCTCCTCTATATGTTGCATACAAGCCAGTTTGATGGACAGAATTATGCATGCTAATGGAATGGTCCAGACGCAATCTCTGAGGAGCACAGAAAGCGACGCCCCCGTTGTTATTCTTATACCTGACCTGGAGGGCATTGTCAAGCGGTGCAGAAACAGCTGGCCCTAAAAAAGGAGTGCATAATCAACTAAAACAATCAAAGATAGGCATGCTGGTGTGGGGACGGAGGTCCCTGATCAGGCTGGGGGAGAGGCGACTGCTGCCATGCCTGTGAAAACACAAGAAAGAGTGGGAAAGCAGGTCAGCAAGTCAGGGTTATTAAACTCTACTGTGCTATTGAGTGCCACTGATAGGAGAAGGCTGTGCACTCAGAGAGAGAAAAAAGGTAGAAGAAGAAAACCTCAGAAACCACTGACCAATTTGTACCATTATTTGTACCATTTATACCATTACTTATTTTCATGTAATGTTATGCTATGTAATGTTATTTTAACGTAACATTATACCTGAAATGATTAAACAGATTAAACAGTTTGTATTCCATTAACCTTTATCTTGAAGGAAACAGATCTTTTACCTCTTATTGTTGGGTTTGCTCTGATTTTGATCGTACATGCTGATAGTGAAAGAACACACACGTGCGCACACATGAGGATGAAGACCCTGAGCTCACAGTCACATGGGAGATGTGGCTCTACAGCTTATTATACTTGCTGAACAATAAGTCACTTTTTTGCTTCTGTATATTCCATCTTACTGAGAATCTTACTCCACAAAGTTAATTCCAATGTGTATACCAGTGATATTTATATCCAGGAATATCCAAGTGCATTTTTAGTGCTCTGCGGTCTAGGAAAACAGTTTGCAGTTAAAAAAAAGAAGAAGATTTGATAAAACCATCAAAAGCTGAACAGTTTCTTTGATAGCCAGACAGCTAGGGGTGAGCCTTGGGGAAGCAGGCTGGGGTGATCTAAAATAGATGAGTAAATAAAGGAAAGAGTGGTAGTGGAACAACAGTAAGAAGATGTGTGTAGGTGGCCTGGCCAAGACTTTCTTATAGCCACTGCTCAGGCCGTGGGAGGAGAAGGCTCTGGAAACAAACTTCTGCCCTCCACTCATCCTTTCTGTCTGTGTCCTCTATAACAACATGCATGGTCTTTTTGAAAACTTATTCCAGGACTGAGGAGCTGACCACATCCTTGGAAGACCTCACAAGATAAATAACTGAATTCTCAACAGTGCTCAGCTTTCCACAGCTGTTCTATTCTCACATTAATCTATTTATTTGCCTGATGTTCAGAGGCCAATGGAAATGCACTTTACAGTACACTTTTATTTTAATTAGAAATCTATGCATTTGTTTCCTTTTAGTTATTCAGCAGATTATTTTATTTTGTATTTACATGCCGATGCTCTGTAGTCAGAACATCAGTCACTGCTGATTTCTCTATTTTACCCCCCGTGTTAATGTTGGAATCACTATTAAAACATCTGTAAATATCTGGCTGACCCATGAGTAATCTCTGCCCTGAATAACCCTGATGGTAGAGCTGATGTCTCCCATCAGTAGGTGGCAGTGTGGCACCACAAAAAGCAAGTGCATGGCTCATTTGGCGGAGGCAGGCAGGAGACTCTTCCTCACATTTAATTAGACAGAAACAGACACTTCCATGTTCACTCTTCAGCTGCTCTCAATTTAGTTTTTTCACTTCTCTTTTGGTAACTTTTAAAGCAGTCATAAAATTAAACTGATGTGCACTCAGTGTGGCAAATCATAGACCATGATGTCTATGTTTAGCCCCTCTGAAAAATATTAATAATTAGAAAGCAAAAATGTAAGCGGTCATTTAGGTCATTATGACCAGAAGCCTAAAATATATACGATAAGGAGGAACTGTTTGTAAAAAAAAAACATGATGAAATTAGATTGAAACAATAGCATAAAAATGCAATATACATGGCCAACATCACCGAAACAGAAAAGATCATGAACTTCTCACTCACTGATTAATAAGGTTTATCAAAAACCTTTATGGATTTTACACCAGTGGCTTGTACACAGTATATCAGGAAAGAAAACAGCTGGGATGCCATACTATGCTAAACTAAACGGAACCTAGTGCACATGGTGCATGTGGGCTAAACTACAGTGTGAAAGAGAGAAAAAAAACCCAGTTAACGCGTGACTCTTACGCATGGTGTTACAATAAGACACGCAATTCTTATTAAACGCATAAAGCATCTGCATGCAAATTAATAACTAGCCTGTGAAGGGCTAGCTAATGAACTCATATACAACACACACACACAATATCAACTATTTTTTAAGTGAACTAAAAACAGCCTGCTTTTTATGCTCAGTAAAGGCTGGAGTCAGATTTTCTTACTTCCAGCCTTTCATTTTGTTCAGATGGACAGAAGGGACGAGCAGACAGGACTGGGACACGGCCTTCTCTTTTCACGTTAATTACAGAAAGGATCAATTAACAGCGACGAAACCCATGGCGGCATACTGACTAGCTGATAGTCCAATCAAGCCTTGAAATGCAGAGCAGTTGCCATGTCTGACGTCCCTCTCACTTTTTTATCTTTCCAAACTTAATTGCAATTTTGCAGAGTAGAATGACGGGATGGAAACCAAGGGATCAAATTAGCATCATATGAATACTTATGTCCATGCTATTGGCAAAACATTTTTCTTCATTCATCCGTGATTTGAGCATTAGAGTCTCTCTAGTGCTGTATTTGGTGCATGCAAAGGGAAATATTATGCGAGACGAACAGGGCCTCTTCATTTCTTCAGCTATTCTTCCTCCTGCTTTTACATTTCTAATACCCACCTTTATCATGGAAATTTGGAACAGAGGTTATTAGCAACATAAACGGTAGCTTTTGCTGAGTTGGCTAACATCTTAGATGAAGACAATTTGTGCCTTGTCGTCCCCCCCTCTGTAAATTTTCACAATACAGAGAATATATTTGCATATTATGACTTCATATTTATGTTTTTCTATACAGTAAAAATAAACATCTTTATTAAAAAAGATGTAAAGTTTTTTTTTTTTTTTAAATCACACAAGCCACAGCTTAACATAGCTGCAATGTTAAATCATGGGTGTTAAACTTATATATTTGCAAACAATCATTTACATTATTAGACACTATTACCAATTGGTACAGAAAAAGTGTCAGCATTTGGTTTTTGATATACCACAAACCAATGTGCTACTATATATGATCGAGATCAGCTCTGGTCAGCGTGACTGAAGGACATGAGTGTGACAGCATATGCTGTGGTGGTCTGAAGGACATGTAGCCTTATTTTCTTGTTTTTAATAATTCATCCAGTTATTTTAACTATATTAGCAAAGATTAAACACAGCGGCGTTGCTCATTACTTTGGGAACACAGCCCAGCAAAAGCTCATTTCCTGTGGAGGGAAACTGACTAACCCCCGATTGACCTTCTGATATTTCTATTACCACGGCCCCATGTTTAGGGGAAGCCTTGGAAAGCCAGCTCCAGCACCATACATGTTTCGCTGTTTAGATTCCAAACCTAAGCAAGGAGCTCTTAGGATAAATTTGTATACGAGACATTGTAAAATCTATCTATCTATCTATCTATCTATCTATCTATATATATATATTAGCTATATATATAACATTATCATTTTACTATTCAATGACTGAAATGTTTTGTTTTTAGAATTTAAGCCCAAAACATTTCAGTCATTGAACATAGATAGTAAATGTTCCAATCTATAAGACAGTTCCAGTTGGGTTGTTTCTGGAAAACCAGTTATAAACACAAAAGAGATTATTTTGCATGAATAATCTGGATTATCAGAAAAGGTTTTCCTCAGAAATTTATAAAGAAAAATGGAGGGAACGCACTGTTCAAAGACTTTGATTTGTAAATAACTGAAATCTCTAAAAGCATGAAATTATATATTACAAATGTTTAACAGAAGTTATAGATAGGGGGTACTATGTGTGAGTGATTTAGGAATTTAGACTATTGCAAATCAAATAGTCCAATGGCGATTAAGTCACATAATTCCCTCTCTCTCTCTCTCTCTCTCTCACACACACACACACACACACACACACAGACTCTAATGGCTTTGTGGAAGAACTACTGTCTGTTCAAAATCTGGAATATCTAGTTATTTGTTTGAAAATGGTAACGTAACGCAATAATGTTTTGGAGCACTTGTTTTGATTGGGAAAATGATACCCACTAAAACCATGGCTACAATATGAGAACATAATGCTAGAGTTTTATGCAGGATCTAACGGAGTCTCAGTTTCCACTTATTTAGAAATCAGATTAGCTGGCTAGACATCAAGTTTGTGTTTTTACTTAGTCAAATGCAGAGGCTGCTGTGTGGCCAGATGTCGAACACTGGTGGGTGGTAAATAAACTGAACTCTGAACACAATTTGAGCAGTAGTACACACATCAAATGGTGGCCTGCAGCAAGACACGAGTAAATACTGCAAGCTGGTAATGTCGGCAGAAACTGACTTACTTAAATGTATGATTCATCGGCTATCAATTCTCATTTACTAAAGTTATCAGTGGTGACAGAACAGGGTGTGAATGCGGTTTGTTAGAGAGAGGACAAATTAAGGTGAGTGCCGACTTTCTTAACAGCTAAATCATATCAGATGGACTATTGACGGTGGCCTGTCAATGACAGTGCCCTCAGAGGATTAGCTATTTGCACATTGACTGATTGACTGTTTTTTAATGGACACATAATTGGTGACAAAGACCTTCCAACAGAGTGTCATTTGCCAGAACATTTGTAATAATTCACAGCCTGTCTAATTTTCTATTGGACAAACTCCCAATGAGTGGGTTATAGAGATGGACGTATACGGCTGATTTGACGACTAAAGCTAAAGGAGTTCCTGCCTAAAGTCTGTGTATTTGTCTATATGTATTTATTTTGGGTGATGTAACCTTAGCTCATACATGCGTTTCATTTACATAAAACCATATTTACAAATGCCAAATGATAATATCAATAACATAATATATATATATATTAATAATAATGATAATAAAGTTGAGCTTTTAGTGTTAGTTTGAAGTGACGGTAGTTTACATCCAACACTGATAAAAATTCCAGACACAATAGGTAAGAAAAATACACGCGTAATCCATAAGCTTCGAAGTAAGATTTGTTGTTTTTTTTCAAAGCCTCTTGGGGAATGCTTTTAACATCTATTAATGCAGAATTACTTCAATTGCAAGCTTTCCTTACACCTAGACCTCCTTACTTCACCAGTGCGAGATGGCACCCACCTCTGGGAGCCAATCACAGCCGGCCCCCAGCCACCAGCAGCAGATGTAAGCAATTTACTTCTGATTTCTTCATATTCAGTGCGAGACGAGCTTGTGATGACCCACGACCCCGGAGCCTGCAGGATTCTAACCCTATCAAATTAAAGCTCTCTGTTCACCTATCCCCCAGCGCTCCTCTGCTGCTAAGCAGCCATCTCGCTGCGTAGCAACGCCAGGCCGGGGCGTGCTGCCTCATACGCCCTGCCTCATCAGCTGCTATTAGGGAAAATATACAGTGCTCTAATTGGATGAGATTCAGCTAAAGGAGTGCAGTTAAAGGTCGCCAAGCTTGGCGTGCGCCTCCTGCTCTTCAAAATAATTTTGCGGTGTCCGTTCTTATTCACCAGCTGTTAAACAATAGGGCCAAAGTTCTAGCTTTGGCTCACTCGATCCAGCTCACTTGCTCACCTTCGGTATCTAGTTCTTGAGTGAAGAAGAGGAGGTGCTGTGATTGAAAGACTAGGACCAAGAATCATATAAATAAGATGGTGGAGGCTCTGACTGAGGCTTGCATTCGGTTGGCTGCCTTGTGCCATGGCCTTGTCGTCACTCAATTTCATACATTTACACACGATTCATAGAGTCATATCCTTTCTCTAATCAGGACTTTTTGTTGTAAATCCTACTTCCATGGTGTCAGCTCTCAAGGGCTAACATCTTCCACGGCATTTTCATATTTCTGATTAAACCAGCCGTTTGAAAGGGCATGTGTTAGCTCTTTGCTTGCAATGGCATGCATGCTGGGAAGGTTGGAAAATATAGGAGGATTGATGGTAGCATTTGGTTTAAAGCAGTTTTTCCATCATGTTAATGCGAGAAGGTAAGCAGGGTCCTTCATAATGCCTGTTCCTGAGACAAAATCACCTGGGACATTACCATTGATTTCCTCTATCTTTGCGTTCGAATAATAGCTTATCCCCATGGTTTCAGAGGCACAAATATTTTCATTTAGCTCAATTCCCCCTTAAAAAGGCCATGGAACAAAAGGAAATCAATATTTTTTTTAAACACAGACTGCAAGCTATGTACATGGCTAAACTTTATTTCATTACACTGTCTTACAGTAATTGTATTTGGCTTTATTTCCAGTGAGCACATCATAAGCACTTACAGCAAGCTCAATGAATTGCTCAATGTTACAAATGCAACTGCAGGACTATTGAAAAACACAGCATAATACAAAAGGTTAAAGAAATAATACTGAGCAAAACAGCACTCTAAATTCGAATACACATTTTATTCAACCGTGTTATTATACATTATTCACTTACGTCAAAGGTCCTTGAACATATGCGATCTTGGGGCTATTACTGTTTGATTTCTATAAGCTGGCCTTTGGACAAATATTGCCCTATTACAGGGACAATTAGCCAGGGAAAATCTCCCAGTTGTTTGTGTGGATTCATTAAAGAGTGCAGGGGGCTTAGAGCCTCCCTGTCAGCCAATTTTACAGCTGGAAGGCCAGGGGCCTGTGGAGCCAGCAGAGTGGGATGTACCGGGCCTCCCCTGGCCTCTTGCACCTTTTGTCCCTTGTGAAAAGCCCCCATGCCTTCAATGCTTCACTTACCACTTTGTTTGTGGTTGGAGGTGAAAAACTGATTAAAGTTGGTGATACATATGCATAAATATATACACCCTCCCAACCATATACAAACATAGACTGAACCTATCAATGACTCCTAGTTCCCAGAAGATACAGTATTTACCCTAACAGTGCAGGTGCTCTGGGAGAATGTGTCCATCCATTGATCTATGTTTGATAAAGCCCTTTGTGTGACGTGCATGCTAGCTTATGTGCTTCATTCCACTCAGAGTGCCATGCCTGAGCTAATGTGGGCTCGTCTGAGCCAGGCACGGCTTCAGGGATTTTGGAACGAGTGCGGTTTCTGACCGACGCTATACGCTGGGAGCCTGAGGGCTCAGCCAGCAGTGCAGCACTTTCATGTATTTTCCGCTCTTTACAATGTCTGCACAGTCAACAAGCAGAAGAAAGATGAAGCAAAAGTAAAATGTTTATTAAATCTACCTTCTAGTGTCAGAGATTGATTGGTGTTCTTTTTTAAGTATTAAAAATCAATACTTAACCACTTGGCAATCCACTGATCTAAAGCAAACACTGAGGAAGTGAGTTTTGATTAATCTAAAGACATTAGGCTTTGAGGGCTTGTGCTTTATGTTTTCATGTTTTTTTACTTTAAGATTTCAGATTTAAAATAAGAAGTGCGTTCAAATGAAGTTAATGGAATTTTTTTTTCTAGATTCTAGAACTGGAATTTCCATGCTTAAACAAATCATTTAATTTTATTGTACATGACATTTTCAGTGGTTTGTGGATGCAGTGCAAAATATGAACATTTCAGAATGCTGTATTATGTACACTGTATTCAAGTTCCATACAGTATTTGAACAGCTAACAGGCTCTCCAGTTAAAATGCATAAAACGCATTTACTCTTTCAGAAGTAAAAAGTTTTAAATCAATATGAGGAAATGAATGTAAATTGTAGAATAATAACAATAATAACAAATACTGCTTTAAAATGCTACTGATATTTTTTGTACTGAAAAATGACTTTATTTTTCAATAATCAAAAATCAGGTAGTATTTATTGTATGTGTGTGTAAATACATACATACACACAAACACACACATATAAAATATATATGTAAAGGTGAGATAAAGTATACTGTAAAACAAAATACTTTTGGTTGTGACTGCTGACACCACAGTCCTGTCCAGACTGGTGAGACAGATGCTTGGTGGCTCTATTGGCATGGCTTCTGCTTCCTGCTGCCTGTCACATTTCACATCACGGCAGAGATGAGGTGACCCCTGCCACTCAGCACCTTATCGAAACTAACCCAATCGAAAGCACGTTTCTGCTGAGGGGCTGAAAGAGCGTGGCAACCAGGTCCACAAAGACAGCCAACCTCTGTGACCCCTTGACCTCCCAGCACCTGAAATGTGACCCTCATTTACAGGCAGGTCACCTCTGCGACAACTGCATTTACACAGGGTCAGCTTAAGATCTTTGTCCTCAAAAAAAAAAAAACAACAACAAAAAACACCATAGCCAGAGCACAGATCTTAATTATTCAGGGCTCCCTGAGTGTCAGGCCTGGCACCTTGAGAGAGCTGGGGCATGACCCTGATAGAGGAGAGATTAGTGCTGTTTTTCAGCAAAGCTTATCATGTTTAACGTGAAGTAGTGGAGTGTGCATTGTTGCATGTCAGTGGTGTACATTTAGGTTCTCCCTTTTCATTTTGTGTGTTTATTAGTGTTTCAGTGTATGTGTTCATTTGCAGGGTCTAATAATTTGCTTAATCATTGATTTCTTTCTCTGGGATTAAAGCTTAGAGTATATATTGTTTGCAAAGCTATAGAGAGCCACCACAGGTACTAATATGAGACTATCCAAACATACACACTGTTATTCTATTAGATCATAATTAAGCTATCAAGTTATCTGATACAACACAGGAAAGAATAAATGCTCTTTTATGAATTGTAGGCTTCTGGTTTGAGCCCAAAGGTTGTAAAAGAAAATCACATTTTCTCTCTGGAAAGAACGAGATGGACACAAGGAGAAGCATTGAGATGGGCTGGTCTCTTGGCATACAGCTGTGCTGAAACAGAGTTCTTATTGCTCCAAAGAGGTCTTTTTTTGAAGTGACCTTCTGGCAACACTAAATGGCCCTAACAGGGATAACATAATGCACCATTTTATGGTTAATCAAATTCCCACGGAGCTCAAGTTAGAATTTGACAGATGTTGGACAGTGTTCATCTGCTTCACATTAAATGGATATTGACTTATGCCAAGGAATTCAGATGTTCATTTCTATTGCAATTATATGAGTGTAGAGTATGATCAAGTTCTCTGGCATATGTGGAGATGAAGGAATATTAATACTTTCAAGTTCAAAAATGCTGTTGAACCTTAAGAAATGGATTGTCATTAGATGATTTTATCCAGACATTGCACCTAGCAAGTGGAAGTACCTCAAATCTACAATAACAGACAGCAGAAAAGAAACAAGACAAAGTGAGAAAACAGAAAAAAGTATAAAAGAGGCATAGTGAAGGGTATGTGTTGGTGCCTAACAGTGGGGTTCACACTGCGGTCAGAGAAGGCCGTTGAGGCTGGAGCTAGAGGCACAGGCCAGGCTCTGTGTGTAGGTGCCCTTTTGCTGCCCTGCACTCTTTCATCCCTGCTCCAATCCCACGATGCTCCAGCGGCCCTGACTGCTATCAACCAATCAGAATGCAAGAGGGGGGCCACAGCACAGTGGGTCTACATCAAAGACCCAAAGCGGTGAGAGGCTCAAGGCCTGATGCTGGCACACAACAGACTCTCACATGAGAGAGAGACAGTGAGAGAGAGAAAAAGTGAGAGATGGGATGTCTGTTTAAAAAAAGAAAAAGCCAGACCGAATGCACCCTTTCTTACAGAAGGGCACCGGCAGAACAAAACATCTCATTCTCCTCCCCAAACCAGTATTATGCCAGCCTCACATTCAACAATCAGACCAGGGTTTTTTTTTTTCTTTTGCCTCTTTTCCTCCATGCCTCCCCCTCTCTTGCTTCTTTTAGTGCTTAGAGCCAATGGCCCCCTTGAGTGTCTGAACAAGGGAGATAATTTAATAAAGAAAATCCAATCTTCCAGTTTAGGGAACAAAGTTATATTTGAATGAGTGTAATATGGTGCCCGAACCTCCCCCATCTCTCCTTTTTGAATTATATTTTTGTCACCGAATTCAAGAGATGTGGAGGTGCCCACTTTGATAGAAATACAATTCCTAATCCACTTTATATCCAATGGTTTTCTGTCACAATGCAGGAAACCTTAAAAAAAACTTTAAGATTTATTTATGTATGATTGACACAGAAGTAAATCTGTATCAGGCATAGAATAGAGAATTATCTCACAAGTAATTTCATACCATTAGATGACAATATGTGATATTCTTATCCACTCTCAAAGTCAACAGCTTATAAAACCATACATACTATACAAGGTTATTTTGTCAGAGCACAGCAAAACCATATAGTGAATATTTGGAAATAATTCTAAGTACATTGCTTTAATTACATACAGGCATTCAGGTTCCACCAGTAAAAATCAAAGAAGACTAAACATGTAGACTCATAAAGGCTCAATTTATCACACTCTTCTCTGGAGATTTAATTGTAGCTTTCTCTTACCAAACTTTGAATGACTCTCAGCCTGAAGCACTTGCAGAAGTTTTCAAGCCTGAAGCACTCTTAACAGTCGTAAGCAGTGGGACACAGACACAAGCAGTGTCAAGTCCTTTAGTATGATGCTCAATGCAAAGTACTGTTACATCTGCAAAGACATCAAACAGCATCTAATAAGAGAGAGAGTCTAATGGCTATGAGTGAGTAGGGAAGAAGGCAAACCAAACAAAAAGAAATAAAGAATCTTGACTGAACACAGCATCATATTTTTCTAAAACATATTATCTACCTCTTCAGAAATGCAACAATAATAATAATAATAATAATAATAAAGATTGCTTGTTGTGTTTACCCTATGGATGATAGAGTCAGACAACTGATCAATACCATCCAGCACTCAGATGGGGAAGAGAGTCAGTCTACACACTTGTTCATGAGTCATTTCCTTTATATTTTGTGTTGCACCAGGAAACGTCAGCATATGTGAATGAAAACAATTCCTCTCTTGAACTTGCAGTTGGCTCTGATTGATCTCTGTGATAAAGCTACATTTGTGAAAGCAGACAAGCTAACTAGATAACAAATAAACTATACCAGATGAAGACATTTGTATTGACTGGCAGACAGCTGTAGTTTGTCATCACTTCCATCTGCTATGACAGTGCTAAACCTATAGAGCATGAGACGTGAAGGCTTATTGACGCACCATCAAAAATAACAGACAGCTGTAGTAAACTCTTCAAGTGGGGCTGCTCTGCAACTTTGCCATTGTGCTCTTTTTAGGGGCCGCAAAGCAAAGCGCCATGCCATAATGAAGCTGTAGCAATGGAGCGTGTTGGTGTAATGATGGTATTGATGAAATGCACGCAGCTATTATTGGTATTTATCAAACAACTTACTGCTGTGGTGTGGTAATGGCTGGAGATCAAGGAACAGTTTACTTGAATGTGTGTCATACAGCACTTGGGAATAATGCCCTCTGTGAAAGACTCAATTTAATGGCTGTCATTTTTCTAGCATTCTGTGTTCTTCTAGAAAAACATGTGATTGCACGTCAGATGGAGTCAACCGTACAGTAGTGCTGTTTACAAGACAGACACTGCTCTGCTGAGACCATTTTGCCTCTTATGTAAAAGGGAACAGTGACCTTGGCACTGATCTCACTTCTGGTCTCATATTGGCTTGCCAGCTGATGCAGCATAATGCCAGCCAAACATGCCTAGAGCATGCCTAACACAATCTGCATGGGGCTTTCACACTTCCATGACTCCTTTTCTGTGTACACTGCAGATGTGGACTAAACTATAGGAAATCACCCATTCTCTGTATGAACATTGGTGCTAATGGAGGCCAAGGCAAGTCTGAAATGCCAGTACAGGTAAGTACTGAATGCGTCAGTCCTTACTTAAATCATGTTGTGCTCTGTGCTGTCTGGCTATGGCTCTTCAACATGCCCATGCACACTGTATTTCTCTTTGGTTTTTCCAGCCTGCAACCTATCCATCTTCCCTCATTCTGTGTGGAGATGACAGCTGGCATTCGGCTGTTTGCAAAAGGCCCTTTAAAGAAGCATGCGGGGGCCTCCGTCCTCGGCTACATTAAAGTAATTAGCTGCCAAGCAAGTCAAAAGTACCCCCTGTCGAGTGCCAGCAAGGCTGCCGATTGAAGCCGGCATCCTGTTTGACACATCTGGGCAAGGGAGAGTAATGAAAACAGCTGCTTCTGCCCATATGGCATCCAAAAGGCTGGCAGAGCTACAGAATGTCGTGCCAACCGCGGGCAAATTATCCGTCATTAATCCCGGGATCTGACCAGCATACGAGTTGCTGCTAATCAAAACATCTGGGGAGTGCAGGTACAAGAAAGAGGAGGCCTCATCTAAAAGGGCCATATTTCGTGAGCTAAAAGATGTAAGGTGCCTGCTAAAGAAAGGGGTGCCTAAAGGATTAAATGTGGGAGGTGGTGTGCTGCAGGAAAGAGAAATGGTAAAGAGCACAGGACAAACATCTGAGCTGATCCTGGATACAGCCATCCATCGGAATAATTTAATAAGTCAAATTTAATGTGCACATTATCATTGGTTAAAAATTATTTCAGTATAAATAAAAAACTCAAAAATATGGACAACCACTTTGGTACAAATTATGTGTGCATGTGTATACAAATTCCTAAACAAAAAAACTTTTAACATGCAGAACCTTATACCTAATATACATTTCAGAGTAAGAGTTTGCAGTATTGTCTAAAAATGTCTTACAAACCCACAGAAATTATATAAAATATTTATGGCTTATCACTAATTGGTCATTGCCTATCAACTCATCTACCTCATGAATAATAACTCACCTCTCCTTTTGCCCAATTTAAGATTAACCATGGGAACATAACATTTGACTTTTAAATGCCATCAGCTTTTGAAATCCATGCACGGTAAACTTCTACTTGTAAAAAAAAATCAATGCTTGGACACAATTTGATTAGCCGTAAATTGCCCTCGCATTTGTTTTCGCATTTGTCTATTGCGTGTCCTTTTCGCTCATAGGCTGGCCTGTTCAAACCTGGGCTTCAAATTCCCTCAGAAAGTCTGTGACATTAAAATGTCCTTTGATGTGCCTTCTCCAAGCGGGGAATATAAACAGTAATAGCGATTCTTTAACTTAGTGCTTTTCCGGGGATCAATAGCTCTTAAATGCTACAGTGGGACAATTAAAAATAAAAGCGGGGGTTGCTGGAGTCGGAATCAGATTATACACCATCGCCCCTAGCTGGCCCTCAAAAGCACAGTATGGTTTCATTGCCAGTCACCCACATAGCACTCGGGGTCTGTGTGCAGCCCATTCATATGCAAGGAAGCTGGTATTCAAGAGCTTTCAAACACCCTCCTATAGCATGACATCTAATTGGAACAGAACTGTGTTTCAGAGACAGAGCCATGCTATAAAAGTCTATGTGCCAAAATGAATTGCCAGGGTTAAGGCTAAAAATCTTTTCATGAATTTTTACATAAAAGTAAGGAAATAAACATTCCTCTGAAATAGAGTATCTAAATAATGGACCAGGAAGTGTTGGAATATTCATTTTTCACAGTTTAGCTTCTATAAATGGGTTTGTGGCTCTCTGGAAAAGTGTTGCGGAGGGTCAGAACGTGGTGTAATGTCAAACCTCCTGCTGTAATGTCAAACTCAGGTAATAATACAGCTGTAACTAGAGGCAGGGGCATGATGAGCTGCAGCTCCTGATAAACACGAGCAAATCCGACACAATTAGCCCAGCGACAGCAGGTGCTGCCTGCCTAACACGTCTCATGTTTCTCCCTGTAATGGCCACAAAGTGATCCTAACTTTCAATTAACACGTCCCCTCCGCCTATACAGCCCTCGCCAAATGCTCATTTCTCCACCCTGGCCATTACATGAAGCGCGTGGGTAGGCGTGAGGTGGAAGCAGCCAACATGGCATGTCTGTGTGTATACTGTATACAAGATGTTGAGTCACTGAGTTGATTTAAAACAAAGATATCAAGGTTACTTCATGGTATATGAATTTCATTCACCTTAAGCCATTGAAGGTGGCAACTTCCATATATAATTAAAATGCTTCATTTTGAAACTTCAATCTTAGGGCTCAAAGCACCATTAAAATAATAATAATAATAATAATAATAATATAATAATAAAAGTAAACTATCTGAAACTTTTGAATCTTTAAAACCAAAGAAATTTTGATCATGGGTGAACATTGTGTAAATTAGGAGCTGTAAAAGCACTGTATAAAGCAGAAAATTAATTGACAGGTCTGCTCCAGATTGAGGTAGGTGTGAACCAGTGTTGTCTGTGAATATGTGTGCATGCATGGTGTCCCATCGGGTGATGTATATGTGTGTGTGTGTGTGTGTGTGTGTGTGTGTGTGTGTGTGTGTGTGTGTGTGTGTGTGTGTGTGTGTGTG